>JASDQU011247706.1:3902-25642 GCA_032191745.1 Picea mariana
CTATAGACTCAGCTACAGAATCAACTGATTCTGTAGCTGGTCTAGAATAGTAAACAAGACCAGATCAAATCAAATCATATAAAATCTAATCTTCCTTTTAATAATCAAATGATTTAATAAAAGTAATCCTTTAAATCAAATCAAATCCAATATGATACAATCGGGACAGAGTATGAATACTCTGTTTACAATAAGCATGAAACCGAATCGAATCATAACAAGAACGATTTATGACTGCCATGAATGGTAACTCATACCGTATAGAATTGCAAACAATGATTATCGATTAGCATATCGTTCAACCTTTACCAATATAGAAAACTGTAACAATTTTATGCGTAATCGTATCCATAGAATCCCACCATAGATCTCGTTTGTGGAGCTTCAAACAATTCATAGGCATAACCATATAAACTAATTATAGCAGGATGATGTCAATCAATTGAAAACATAATATGAAATAGCATCATTCGTATCAAAAGGCTTTTGCGATCAATCACCATACAGTCAACAGACAGGTGTGATGAAATCGACACGATTCATAAATCCATACGAATCTTTACTAAATCAATTATAGAAGTGAAACCGAAACTCTGAAACAGAATCCAATTCAAACAGTAATGAAAATTGAATGAGCCATAATCAGTTATGTATCAACAGAGAATTAATTCATGTGGTTAAAACGACATAAATAGCTAACTAATTCAAATCATTTTTACCCATAACTGATTCAAATCACACCATCGAAAATTGCATTACAAACAACAGCCTATTTTTAAAATATAACAAATTCAATCAAGGCATCGAACTAAAGATGGACAATGATATCCATTCGATGATTCCATTAAATCACAATCAAATCCAATCGGATCTTAGACCATAACAAAATAATACATCAAACCAAAATCATTTACAGTGAAGCACGCTTATGTAACAGAGCAGGGTGTCATATAAATGATCAAGAGTTATACCATTACAGGTGCTGAGACTATGTCAATCTTGAATTGACAATAGCTGTAGCAGACTCACAATTTTTGAACAGGATTGTCCCATCAGTTCGTGGCTTCTCGTCGTTGGACTGCTTCATTGCATTCTGACCAGTGAGATTATCCACTTGGTTTTCCAAATCACGAATTTTGGATTGCAATGTTGGGACATCCAAATAGTATCTTTCTAACCATAGCCCTCACTGCTCGCAAGGTGATGTAACAGCATGAACATGAGGGGTTTCTGATGATTCCCCGAGGGTTTCACGTGGTGGTTCGATACCAGGGACTTCAGGGTCTTCACATAGGTAAGGAGGTGAGTTTGCAACAAAATCGCAAGAAGTTTTGTCACACAAACCCATGGAGTAAGGGTATTCCTCGGCGAGGAATCGTTCCACTTCAGAATTCGAGTCTTCGCTAACCGCGATAGGCTATAACTTCACAGGAGGCTTGGGTTTGTTCCTCGCCATGCGAGAGATCAGCCTAGCGTTCTTCTTGCATCTAGTATTAACATCAGTCCTTACTCTAGTCTTACGGGTTGTAACTTTAGCAATTTTGGTCTGCTCAGTCATAGTCAGAGGTGAGTTAAAAGGCGAGTCGGATTTAGGTTTGGGCAGGAGAACATTAATAGGCACAGGGGTAGGTTTGTTCTTGGCAATCATAGGCTTATCCACCTGTGGAGGATGCGATCCTTCAAAACCGTTGCGGCTGAGAAAATCACTCCAGGAATCTCGACGTAACCCCAATTCATAAACAAAAATCATTTTAATTAACCCAACATGAAGAAGGCTAGTGTCAGCGTGGCTATGCTTATATCTCTTAGCCATTTTGAATAGACTTCGGTGCAGATAGTGTGGCATGCTAAGCCCAAAACCCATAAAAATCATTAACAAGCGTAGGTGAAATAGGAACACGAACCCGTACCTGCCTTCACGAGTTACAAATTGTTTGATAATCATCAAGATATCATACCGGCGAGGTTTCAACATCTTTTCTGGTAATCCTCGGTCGCATGAATTTACTGTGCGTGATTGAAATAGTAGTGTCCATGGGACATCCTTAACCTTACAACTTTTGGACCATTTTTCTCCCTCGACAGGCAAGTCAGTCGCAGAGCTGAGGGATTGTTCGGTGGTTTCAAGTTGTACATCTCCCACCTTTTCTCTATAGCCATCAAATGATAAAGTAAACTGCCGAGACACACTGATGTCGTAACCATCAAACTTCCTGATAAAAGGAATCCATCCAAATTCTTCTAGGTCGTCATAAGCGCCATCAAAAGTTAACAGTGCTTGGGACCTGTTGGGCTCAGCTCTCACAACAGGAGCCATAGTTCATGTACATGGTAGGGTTCCAAGTGAATGAAACAATACACAGAGTGATAACGCGAGGGTTTAATAGATTGAATGCTTGACGAGACCGAAACTAACTCCATGCGTGCGAAGGTGGTGGGATTATCACCGCCACGCACTGCATTAATTAACTGAGTATAGTGTTATCAAAACATGTTCGTTTATACCATGCATATCGGCCAGGGAATCGGCGTGTAATCATGTTAACGTGCCAGTTATCCGAAACAGAACTAACACCACGCGTTATGTTCAAGTGCCAAGTGTATAGTCCAATCAACATAGCGTCCAACACTGACCACCGATCAATCTTATCACTTCATTGCTTCACGCCCCCGTTAATACATTCATGCCAATACATATTCCGAAACTATGTGATCGTTCCATAATATCAAACTTATCAAACAATGTATCGGGGATTAGAACCAAAAATCGAAATGCCAATAGATTAAGCAAAGCGCTTTTGCAAAACCTATTTCCACTTCATATGAAATCAAATTCTTGATATTGCCATTGTGTTTTAGCATAATCGAAGTGTCAAAACATTGCAACAAATAATCATATGAGAATGATAAGTTAAGAGTTAAAAGGGATAAGAATCGAGTCATATACAAAACCAAAAGTAATTACGAAACTTATGACATCACGCATAACTCATAACTTAACAATTTCACTAGAGAAATCAAGTTGGACAGTTAAAGTGAATGGATATCGTTTGAAAGAACCTTTTGCAGTGAAGTGATAAACCAATGGTCAAATGCCTTTCAGAAAATGAAATAAAAGATGACGACAGTCCAAACAACGAGAGAGGTGTTTTCACACTTCCAGTTGTGAAAAATAAAATCGAAATCAAATTTGCAATTGTCGCAAAAATGGAACAAATGTCTTGAAGCATAGTGCGACGAAGATATGTCGTTTAGAAGACAAGAGGTGTAGGCAGCGTTTTTATAGTAATTAAAAAAAAATAGTTGGCTGCCAATAGCTATGAAGGCTCTTATGTCCACACTCTTTCAAGCGATGTGTTTCCATCATAATGGACACATAGTGACCATAGACCAGGTTTCATTCATTAGCCCTCATATGATGGTAAACCATAAATATTCCCTGAATGGTACTTATATTCCAGTGTCATCCAACCCACCGCAACTCAATTATGTGGCAACCTGTCCCATGCATTCAAATTTGCATGGGACAAAATATCTCCCTTCTTCTCACTTAGATCCAGTCATTGACAGGGTAATCTCTTCGATAGGGATTTTGGAGCCTGATCCCCATACCTTTACCATGCCCCTCAACATGTATTCCTTTTGTAGTGTTGTTCTTCCATATCGTGAAGATCTCTTGGAATCCATGATCAAGGTTTGTCCCTTGACATGTATTCCTTCCGAAGTATTATCCTCTTGGAAGCCATGATCAAGATGATCAGTTTCAACATGGTTCCCATTTTTGTGTGAAGCTCGTTAAAAAATAAAATAGAGGTCTAGGGATCCAACCCAACAAAGAGAATAGTTTATTCTCGATTTCAAGCTCATTAAAAAATGAAACCAACTGTTGATCATAGTTTTTTTTCTATGTCAAGCTCATTAAAAAATGAAACAAACCCAACATAGTTCTTTTCCCATGTCAAGCTTGTTAAAAAATGAAACAGTTTCTCTCCCATTGAGTTGAGTATTTCATAAAAATGAGTCATTGAATCTTCATTTCATCTACCTATGAGAATTGATCCTCTTTCTTCAGAAATTGGAAATATCATAAAAATTGGTAGATGCAATGAAGCTTGGGGAGCATGTCTCCAGCCTCTCATTATCATACTAGATTTAAGCCAATGCTTCTTAAGTTGGGGGCAAAGTACCAACCACCCAAATTTGGAATTTACATTGGAAAGTGTCAGGCATAGTTAGTTTTTGGTTTTAAGCTCATTAAAACAATGAAACTAGCTCTGAGAATAGTTTTCCTAGTTTCAAGCTCGCGAAAAAAAGAAACCTACACAATCATAGTTTTACTTTGATTCAAGCTTGTGTAAAAATGAAACCAATCTCGAGATTAGTCTTTTTTCTTTCTCGTGTTCATAAATACATGAGAATAGCTTATCAAGATCAGAGTTTGTTTCTTATCATGATTTTTAATACATGAGAGTAGGTTACCGAGTATACTTTTATCTCTTTTTCTGACTCGTAAAAGCTATATGAAAAAGGAACTCTTTGGAGTCTCCTTTAAGATATTTTCAGACTCTCTAAACATGAAAATATTGTCGAGTGAGGTTGTTTCCTTTCACACTCATTAAAAGGTTAGAAAGGGCATCTTTCAAGCGATAGTTTACCCCTTTTTCAACCTCGTTAGACTAATTACGAAAAAGGACCTCATTATGGGTAACTCTTTAAGGTCTTTTCGAATGTGTTAAAACTGAAAAKATTGTCGAGTGATCTTGTTGTCTTTCATGCTCATTAAATAAAGTACGTTTGTTGAGATATAGTTTATATATTTTTCAGTCTCATTAGACTATTTATGAAAAAGGAACACCCTATCCATTATGGTTAGGAGAGTTCTCCTAGGTATCRTTTTATACTTTTCCGGACCCTCGAGACTAACTTTACAAAAACATTCATTGTGGATTCTTATCTATGACCTTTTCAGACTCTCTAAACATGAAAAGGCCATCAATTTTACATCGAACGACCCATACATGGGATAAAAACCCTCCTTCCTCAGGTTCGTTAATAATATGTCGAGGGACTCATCACCAGATGAGCTATATTGAGCATTTGTTATCCTCCTCAAGATCATAAAACTAGAAAGTGTTACTCCGCAATCATGGTGGRGAAATTTTAGAGGGTTTTTATGTCTTGTTATCTTCCTTATCTGGCAGTTATTACTACTTTGAGTCACCCTTGAACAACGCACATGTTCTATGATCACATACAATATTTGGGTTGTCCATTATCTCTCATTGACCACTATTCCCATCATTGTGTCACATGACCAGTTATTATGGTATTCATCTGAGTTAATATTATCGAATCAAGTCATTTGCCATGCATATTTGTTCAAGGTAAGTCACCCTACATCAGCCTCCTACAGTCCATTTTTTCCTCTTTCTACCGACCATCCCTGTGTCACTTGTGCTTTTTTATTATTATTTTCACACCATCTATCTTTGCGTATTTAGTTTCTATTTATGGGGGATACATCAAGGCCCTTCTTCGATTGATTTCACCATGTCTACTCCAACTCATTATCCAGGATTGAAATGTAGAAACTCTTTAGTACCCTCGAACTTTCAGACATCAGTGGCATGTCTCCTTGCATTTCGACAATGGGTTTACATCATTGGCTCATGTCGAATGAATCTACGATTGTTCGATGTCAACTCCTTTATTCACACTTTGTAGATTGTACTAGTTATCTTGGGTTCCATCATCATCATCGATGGAATCCCTTTCATTTTTTAATGGTATACATTAATGACCGACAATCAGATGATTTCTACCATGCTCGACTTCATCTCATTTATTTTCATATCGTAGATTCATACCATCCAGATGTAGGATGAAGATCTTTCAGAAATATCACACTTATGTCAGACGATATTCTTTCCCAAGTTGTGATGGAGAATATTCATAAGCACTTCATAGATTTCTCAATTATTGATTCATCTCACTGATTTGTATGACATCACATAGATTCACATTTTTACTTGGTTGTGGCTATGATTTCACTTGTGTCTTGGATGGATCCATAGTGTATACTTTTGTGGCCATGTTGAAGTCATGATTGGTTCTTTATGGATCCAAGATGTATTCTATTATGTCCATCATCCCATTACTTGTTTCATACATGCATCCACAATGTATTTATGGAGGCTATGCTCTTGTATTTATTACCAAGAATGGGTATGCCCGCCTCGAGGATATTTTTCTATAGGACTAGTGATGCTCTTCTCCAAGCTTCTTTTCCCAAAGCTTTGTGACTTAATTTATAAAGTGCTTCAGCCATCAGACAACTCTTTTGACCTCACACTTTAGGGGGCATCTATTATAATGTTATTTTCCACCTAATAATTAGGTCATTATCACCTAAACATCATCTATCCAATCCAACAACATTCACCACTTCTTCCCTAGGATTCTAGCCTAATTTCCACTTGGTTTCTCTTATCCTTCATTAACGGTGTGACCAAAAATGGTTTGTCATTTCTTCCCTTCATTAGGGGAGAGAAAAAAAGGGTTGGTAACACTTTTCCTTCATTATGGGTGCAACCAAAAGTATTGGTCGTGATTTCTAGCTTGCCAGGTCGCAATCGGTCGCTTTGTCTGTGTGTATAGGTTGTGATCAAGTCTCGAAGCTCCCGTTTTTTGATTTGGTTTCAACGGATGAGATATCCCAATGATTTCTCGGGGTTTAGCTTCGAGAAGGATTCCATTGTGAGATTGAGAATATTATACTAATAACTATATGGCCTTATCCCTAAATCCCTATAAGAAACAATCCATTTCCATGGGAAGGAGGAGGAAATAGCTAGAAAAGTTACGTTGGTGATTTGGTTGTAAGACTTGGGAAAGGATTTTCGAAGAAGACCATTGCATCAGCTTCTTATGTGTAAGTTGTAATATTTATTATTTGATTAATAGAACATATACTAGATGTTTCCCTCTATTCAATTATTCATACAATTTTTTGTAGTCATTGGTAGAGAATTCATATAATTATGTGTTATGATATGCTATTAGATATGTTGGCAATCCATGCATGATTTATTTTATCATTGGGAGGATTTCATCTTCTTTGGAGGTTTTCATGTATGAATCTGATCTAGGAAAATCCTTAGTTTATGTCTCTATTAATGTCTTAGGCACTGGTATAACCTAAGGGAGTTCAACTCCTACAGGGTGCAAAATCCCTACAACAGATTGCCGACCATATTGAGGAATTTTTTCTCCATGTATTAATCCCCTTAGATTGTTGAATTTTTGAATATTATTTCTAAAGATATTTTCCCTTTTAAGTTCTCTTGTTCCATTCCAATCATTTCCCCACTCTTTTTGTGATTTTTGTTGAAAAAACCCATATCTAAGATCTATGAGATCTCATGCAGATCCACCATTTTTTCACTCCCCAAGTTCCTTCCCACTTTATCTGTGTGAACAGAGTGACCAAAATCCTTCGATCACACATTTTTTGTTTAACGGAGCGACCATACACTTTTTTTCACTCATTTTTCTCTTTAAGGGAGTGATCGTACCTTCTCTTAGGTTAACCAAGAGCGACTAGACCTTCTGGTCACTCTGTCTCCCTTCACAGCGAGTGACCGATCGTTTTGTCTCCCTTTTCATGGAGAAAAAATTATCCTGAGCCCCATTTTTGAAGAGTTATCCTTCAAAATACTCACTCAATTCTATTTTTTATGGCCTCTTCAACACTCGAGATCCACGTTGGATCTGCCTTAGATTTCTTGCTGTGAATTTTACAATTTTTTGTGAATTTTTTTACAAAATTTTCCTCTCTTTCTGTATGCAACTCATATGTCATATTATTGAACTTCTTGTTGCATTGGTCTGACAAGAACTATGCGCCTTGACCTCCTCAAGTAGTCTAGAGATCCTTGGCATCACCATGAAACATTGTTTGGAGAAATTTATTTTTGATTGTTTTCCCACTCTTGTTTTGATTAATTTCAGTGTTGATTTCTTTCCAGTCATTTGGAAGACTCTTTTTAGTTTTGGAGCCTTGAATTTTGCGTGTTTAAATTGTTTGTATTAGTAATTAATGATTACATTTTGAGGAATGGGAGTGAAAATATTTGTAACAATCATGGATCGTATTAATTATGTATCTTCAATGGAATTGGTTAAAGTTAATGAAAATTTAGGTTTAAAAAATATTGAAATTAACACTAAACTCTAATACTTTGTTGAAGCACTATACAATTAAATGGTATAATGTTGAGTTTTTTTTTAAATGTCTAACACAAATAGACAATTATTTCACAAAATTGAAAGTGTGTAATATGATTAAATTAATAACTTCATACAAATTTTTAATATTTTAAATAATATTAAAGTAGTTAATATATAAATAAAAATAATATAGTTATAATAAAATAAAAATATATAAAGAATAAAAGAAAATATTTAGAAGTAATGTATTTAAAAGTAAAAATTAAAAAAACATAAAAATATGGAGAAAATAAAATAATTAATATTTAAAAATATGAAATTAAAAAAAAAAAAAATTATAAAAATATAATAAGAAAAAGGAAGGATAGATAATGAAGGGCTAGTCCATATAAATTGTAATCTACTCACTTAATAGTTAATATTGGATTTGAAATCATAATTCCCTAAATTTTAGAGTTACATTGTGAGCTAGTCATTCAACTTGGCATAGAAATTGTAATCTACCAGCCTTAGACCACGTTGCTCATCATTATCAGCAATGGGTCACCCCCGACCTGGGGATATACTCCACCCAGTAAAGGGGATTCCTAACCAAGATGATGTATCTCGGAAAAAAGGTAAAACTTCATCAGAGGTGCTAACTCAAACTAACATCCTACAGTCCCTCATTCCCCACATGCCTATCCCACACAAGGAAATGTGCCACTTCTCTAATCAAAAGTCCTTTGGTTTCCCCACTTCCTTTATGAGGATTCAACAATAGGCTGGAAAGGCACTCTCAAAGCACTGTAACTGTAGTTTGATACCTTTAGGAAATCAATTCCCAACAATTCTCTCACCTAGAGATAATTTCTCATGGGTCTGACAACTCATCTCTTCAATATCCCACGGGACTGACAACTCTATTCTTCAATGCACCTCCTAATCTAACCAGGTACAGATACAATTATATGTATGGGTACATGTATAGGTACAGGTATAGGTATGAGTATAGGTACATGTACATGTATAGGTATAGGTACAGGTATAGGAAGGTACAAAGGACAACTGAATGAATGAGTGAATAATGATGGAATGATGGGAAAATGAACTAATTCCAAACTATATGTATGCATGTTTCCAACTTGACACTTTTCATGTTGGGAGCTACTTTGGCCCACTTGGCCCCATCCTTAGAACTTAGGATAAAATAATTATCCATACTTTATACTTTAAGTAATATTAATATAATATTCCTTTTTGGATTAATCTCCCTAGCTTATCCCCTTATCCTTAACTTTTATCCCCCCATTTCCCTAACTAGTGGAGTTTAGACACCCATACTCTTTCATCCTAGTCGATCTACACACAATGATGTATTATATTAATGATAAGACATATACAAAAATAGGTTGAATGGCCTTTAGCATCTTAGCTCTCTGGCCTAATCATCGCATAGGCATTCTAGATTATAATAAAATGGATCACCAGTATACAAAAAAAAACATATACACAAAGGCTCTCTAGCCTCAAAATCACGTGCACTAAATTTTGTTGCACGTGGTATCCTGTAATGTGCACACTTCATCATTTTAGTGCACAATAACTGTGCACACTATACCATGGAAAGTGCATGGAAAATTATGTCAACAACTCACGAATTTATGTATATTTTTATTCACATTTATAGTTGGGGTTCGGCCTAGGGGTATTACATTCCCCTCCCTTTATTTATGCACTTTCCTTGACGCATCGTCTTTACATAATATCAAAAAGATCTCCAAAATCTTCAAAAGGATGCGGGTATTCTGCCTGCATAACATCTTCATGTTCCCAAGTTGCGTCCTGAGGACCGTACCAAATCCATTTGACATTTACAAGCTCTATGGCTCGATTTTGGAGTTGTTTTATTTTCTGGTCCATATTGCATACTAGATGTATATGGAAAGCACCTTCTTTCTCCATCTGAATCACATTCCAATTAATAACATGATTATCATTATGTATATATTTCTTAAGAAATGATACATGGAATACATTATGAATGGTCATTGATGTAGGCAAGGCAATCTTGTATTCTACAGGCCCAATCCTCTCTAGGATTTCAAACAGCCCACAATAACAAGTTGCCAACTTACAAAAATTTCCCAACTTCAGGGAACTTTTGTTGGCCTTCACTTTCAAGAATACATGGTCACCCACTTTAAATTCCTCATGATTTTTCCCCTTATCACCATACCTTTTCTTCATGTCTTGCGTATCCTTTAAATTCTATTTTATTTTAAACATTTTCTCTTCCATTTCCCTAAGTAATTCTATCCCAACTACTACTCTATATGTTGGGTTTTCCCACCTTACTGGTCTGTTGCACCTTCTGCCATAAAGTGCCTCAAATGGGATCATATTTAGAGATGTTCAGTACCCATTGTTATAAGGAAACTCTACTAAGTGTAGGTAGTCTTCCCGTTTTTATGGTTTATCCATCACATACATCCTCAACATATCCTCAATCACTTGAATCACCCTCTTTGTTTATACATCTTATTCTGGATGATAAGTTGTGCTAAAATTCAAATTTTTTCCAAATCCCTTGAATAATCCCTTCCAAAATTTGATGTAAATTTTGGATCTCTGTCAGACACAATTGTCTTGGGTATACCATGTAATCAGGGAATTTCTCTCATATAAACATCAGCAACGTTGGTTTCCTTTTGAGTGAGCTTTACTGGAATAAAATGGGCATCTTTAGTAAGTTTATCCACCACTACCATAATCGAATCATGTTGCTTGTTTTTTCTGGGTAGTTTGGTGATGAAATCCATTATTACAACTTCCCATTTCCACTCAAGAATGGGTAAGGGATGCAACAAACCAGCTGGGTGTATATGCTCAACCTTTACCTTTTGACACTCCAAACATTTGGCAATAAAATCAACAACTTATTTCTTCATTCCTGGCCAATAATATTGCCTCTTGACACCTGCAATAGTTTTATGATAACCTGGGTGCCCAACATAAGGTACATTATTCATTTCTTTCAATATCATATTTTTCAATTCCTTAGAATTTGGTACATAAATTTTTCTCTTGTATATGAGAATTTCATAATTTTCTAGTTTATAGTCTTCAATTTTCTCCTGCAAAATACCTTGCTGTAAATTTGCCACTAACTTATAGTATTGCAAATCTGATTTTGCACCCTCCAAAATTTTGTCTTTCAAATATTATTGGTACATGATAATGGCTATAGCATGCAACTCATGCAATATTCTTTTGTGTGCATCAACCACCTTATTCTCTTTCCATTTGATATTATTTATATCAAAGTCATATTCACTGAGAAATTCTATCCACCTACTTTCCCTAACATTTAGAGTTGGCTGATCAAACAAATATTTCAGACCATTATGGTTTATCCTTAGCTCCAACCATTTCCCCGTGAGGTCGTGCCTCCACTTTCTCAAGGCATTCACTATGGCTTCCAACTCCAAATCAAGAGTGGCATAGTTCCTTTCATGCTTCTTCAACTTCCTTGATTCATAACATACACCAAACCCATTTTGACTGAGGACTCCACCAAGTCCTTCTTTACATGCATTTGTGCATACAATGAAGTATTCATTTGCATATGCAATCCTTATTATTGGAGAACTTGTTAATAACTTCTTCAAGTGTTGGAAACTCTTTTCACAATCCAATGTCCATTGAAACTTCACACCCTTCTTTTGCAAGGAAGTGATTGGCTGTGCAATCTGTGAGAATCCTTCAATAAATCTCCTATAGTATCTTGGAAGGCCCATGAATGATCTGACCTCTGTCACATTTTTTGGCAATGACCATCCTCTAATGACTTCTATCTTCTCAGGATCCAGTGCTATCCCTTCCTCTGAAATGATATGCCCTAAATAATGAATTTGCTTTTGATAAAATGAGCACTTTCTCAATTTGGAATACAATTGATGCTCCCTTAATACTTGTAATACCATCCTCAAGTGTTGTTCATGCTATTCCTCCGATATAGAATATATAAGAATGTCATCTAAAAATACAATTACAAAATTATCTAAGTATTCTCTGAAAATACCATTCATTAAACACATGAAGACATTTTGTGCATTTGATAACCCAAATGGCACCAATGTGAACTCATAATGACCATATCTTGTTCTGAAAGCAATATTGTTGATGTCTTCTTCTTTCATTCTTACTTGATGATAACTTGACCTAAGATCAATCTTGGAGAATATTTTTTCATCTTTTAACTAATCAAAGAGGTCATCGATCCTTGCCAAAGGATACTTATTCTTCACAGTTACTTTGTTCAACCTCTTTAAGTCAATGCAAAGTCTTAATGATCCATCCTTATTATTCACAAATAAAAATGTGGTAGCCCAGGGTGACACACTTGGGCTTATATACCCCTTCTTCAGGAGCTCTTCAAGTTGCATTTGCAATTCCTTCAATTCTGGTGTACTCATCCTATAGGGAGTCTTGGATATTGGATTTTCTCTAGGAATCACATTTATGGAGAAATCAATGTCTCTTTTAAGGGGTAATCCTTCTATTTCTTTAAATACCTCTTCAAAGTCTTTTAGGACTACATAATATTCAATATTTGACACTCCATCTTATTTCTCTGAAATTTCTCTGAGAATTATTGCCCTAGGAATTCCCTATATTGTCCTTAGGTTCCCTTCCTCAACCAAGAAAGTAAATGTCTTGTTATGACAGTCTAGGATAGAATTATGTTGGTCCAACCAATCCCTCCCAATTAGATAGTCATAGGAGCCTAAAGGAAAGAAGTTCAAATCTTCCCTGGTGTTCAATCCATTAATGTCCATAGGACATGACTTAACCCTCTCATTAACTTTTCTTTTGGCTACGGTAGTTAGCTGCACCAACCAAGATTTCTCATTCTTGCTTCTTTGAAAATCGAAACTTTCCACCATAGGATCTATATAACTATGACTAGCTCTTGAATCAATTAAAATAGAAATGGTTTGGTTGCTGATAATACCTTCCACTTCAATCATATGTTACTGGTAATGTGCTTGATTGCTGTCTAGGGATGCATAGATCCTTTGTACACTTATGCCCATATCCTCCATTGTTTAATCTTGATGTACATTGTGAACAATCCTCATTTTTTCACCTCTGTGAGTACAATCTCTATACATATGATCTCCTTTACAACCCCAACATTGAATAGGTGGTTTCCTTGGCCTTTGACCCCCTGTATCAATCATTTTGGGTTCTCTAGAAGTTAGTTGTCCCTGAGGATTATTTCCAAAGAATGGTGGCTTATTTCCCTTCTTCCTCTGATCCATATTGAATTTGTTCTTGTCTTCCCAAGGTTTTTGGAAAGTTAGCCTTGATTTATGTTGATCATAAAGGAATTTAGCTCGCCTTATGGTCTCCTCCAATGTTTTGGGATCATCATATTTTATTTTGTCACTGATGAATGATGGAAATCAACTCAAATACCTCTAAATATTTATTGTCTCATCCTTGATGAAAGAAACATACTTTAGCAGTTCTAAAAACCTTCTTTCATATTCATCTATGGTCATAGTCCCAAGTTTGAGTTCAAAGAACTCTTTCATTTTCTTGTCATAGTATCTCTTAGTCAAATATTTCGTTTCAAAATACTTCTTGAATTCCATCCAAGTAACATTTTTCTCTTTAATGTGTTGCACCTGCACAAGCTAATCCCACCACATGGATTCCTTTCCATTGAGTTGATATATGGAAATTCTTCGTTCTGCATGAGAAGAATAATTATGCAATTGAAAATACTTTCTCATGCTAAATAACCATGTCTTTGCATCTTTATCCTTCTTGTGCTCACCATCAAATGTAGGAGGTTTGATTTTGTTCATTTCTCCTCGTAGATCATCCACCCTAGACCTATTATGCTTCTTGACAGGGGATTGGATTGAGCTTCTATGTGCTCTCCTACTGGAATGCCTCGGGGAGTGACGGTGATGTCTGCTAACACTTCTTGTTTTCATTTTCTCATCAAGATACCTTTGACTTCCTGATTTGCTTGAGCCACTCTCCTTATCTAATTTATTTTCTGTTATGTTCAATATCTGCATTAAATTCATGTTGAAGTTATCCTTCTTCTCCTTAGATTTCGTAATCCTTTCATTATCATCTTTATGTCTTTCGACATCTTTTTGAAAAAATTTAATGCTCTCTACCATATACATGTTTTATTCCTTTTCTTCTCCATGTCCATTTGAGTTTGTTCCTTCAATGCCCATATGGACATCCATCCCTCTGATCTCATCTTCTTGACTATAAGCCCCTTATGTATCTTCCATCCCTTTCCACTTTGTGCTGATCTTTGTCTAATCTAGTTGTTGTTAACTGTGTAAAATGTGCACCCACCAAAACTTTGTCAAGTTAACTGACTCATCAATTTCATGAAAAATATGAACCATTCTGGTTCAATAATATATCAAGATTATTTCTTTTGATTTCCTCAAAATTGTCTACCCAGATAAATTTTTGGGTGAATATTTATATTCTACTGTGCAAGACCTTTCCAATGCCTACTTCCATGCTCAATTCTGAGTCTTGAGCAGAAAGTTATGGCCCTTCGAAGTTACTTGGGTCTTAAAATTTGCCCTCCACTATTTGTCTTGTAACTTCCTGATAAAATCTTTGTTTGAAAAATGATTTATACCATTATAAATCTCTCGCTGGTCTCTTTCATTTTGAGTAGCTAAAGAATCTCTTTAGGGCCTAAAAAATGAACTGCAAAAATATGACCTTCAAATAGTTTAAAATGTCACAGAAAAATCACTGGTTTTCTGCTGTTGTAGACCATCCAAATGACTTTGCGCATAAAAATTTGAATCTTTTCACCCATATTTAGCCTATGTAGCAATACCAATAGGTATTTCATTCTCCACACACCTATAACCAATGTGGATCACTTATCTATCGCACCAATATCTGGGGCACACTACTTGTGTGTCGCGCACAAATATCTACCGCGCACAATTTTGGTTCACGCATGAGTACCTATTGCGCACAATTTTTGTGTCACATGCTAACATTCCACATGCATTTCACTCTACATGCTACACCATTACAAAGTATAGTATGCTCCCACCACACACCAGTACTCCGCACACACCATTAATTAAATTGTTGTGCGACGGAATATTCAACATGCATGCATTCCTCTGTTCTATCACAATACTGTGCATAACACTCGCGCCAATATTGCACATGCGCAACCCAATCCAAATCGTGCAATGATAAATTTAGTGCACACATTTATGCACTATTATCACTAGTTCTACTTTGCGCAACGCCAAATTTGAGTGTGCACACCCGCACACCGTTATTTTTCGTGCATTACAACTCTGCACCGTGTAGTGCCAAACTTAAATGTGCAGACCTGCACACCATTATTTTTCATACATTACTACTTTACACCATGCAACGCCAAATTTGAGTGTGCACACCTGCACAACGTTATTTTTCACGCATTACCACTCTACGTCGCGCAATGCCAAATTTAAGTGCACACAGTCGTGCACCACTATTTTTCCGCACATCCCAAATTGTACTCTGTAGCACCAAATTTTAGTGCACCTAGCCATGCAACCTTATTTTCCACACATCACAATGTTTTCACTATGCATCACCCATTTTTAGTGTGCACACCTACGCAAATTCATTTTTATGTGCATCAATTCCTCGTGAATTCCATTGCAGAAATTGGGGCTTTTTCCAAACGTTTTCCCAATTTTCACCATAGACATTCTGCAATTATGAAATTCATTCAATTTCACCCCGATAACACCAATTCAACCTCCGCAACAACAAATCATTGTTGGTTAACATTCCTGGAATGGAATTTCCCAAACTCAATTCACGAATTGAGAATTTAAATCAACTTATATCACTCCATCTATGATGGCTTCCTTGTAACTTCAAATTCGACCAACTCTAGGTCTTAATTTGATAGAATAGATATTGAAGTAATAATRTCTCACCACTWGGACAAATTTCTCAAATTTCCCATGAATTTAACAACACAAATTGGGGCTTGTGCCCAATTCCACGCAATTGATTCTAATTTTTACCATCGATGTTCTATAACTTGAAATTTGGCCACTTCGAAATCAATTCTYTATGAAGTTTCACTTCAATTCATCTTGCTCGTCCCATCTAGTCTCAGTGTTGGAAACTGGAGCTATGATACCATATTGTAGTATCCCCAACATCCAACTGGGCTATGCCACATACAAATTTCAAACTGTATACATAATTAAAACATATACACAAAGAAACTCTTGCGGAAATTTATCTATAAAACTTAAAAAATACAAATACATTCTGCAAATGCATAGATTCATACAAAATAATAATAATAATACATATGCAACATACAAAGGAATAACCCATAAAAATAAACACATACATAATAAGGCAACATGTAATTTAACACAAAATGGACACTTGTCCTGGAAAAAATATCACCAACCTCGTGCAGAACTTCCATGAACCTCCCAGCCTTAGACCAAGCTGCTCATCACTCTCAACAGTGGGTCACCCCAGAGCTGGGACTAAACTCCACCTGGGTAAAGGGGATTCCTAACCAGGTTGATGTATCTCAGACAACAAGAAAAACTCTGTCACAGGTTCCAACTCAAAATAACATTCTACACTCCCTCATTCCCCACAAGCTTGTCCGACCGCAAGAAGCGTGCCCCTTCTCTACTCAACAGTCCTTCGACTTCCCTACTTCCTTTTTAGGACTTCAGAAATAGGCCATATAGGAAGTCTCAGAGCCCTGTAACTGCAGTTTGGAACCTTTAGGAAATCAATTCCCTGCAATTCTCTCACCTAGAGAGAATTTCTCATGGTCCTGACAAGCCATCTCTTCAATATCCCACAGGCCTGAAAACACACTTCTCCAATCCATCTCCTAAGCTAAGAAAGTACAGATACAGGTATATGTACTGGTACATGTACATTTATAGGTACAGGTACAGGTATAGGTATGAGTACACGTACATGTATAGGTACGGGTATAGGTAGAAGTACAGGAAGGTACGAAGGACAACTGAATGAATGAATGAATAATAATGGAACGATGGGAAAATGAACTAATTCCAAACTATATGTATGCATGTTCCCAACTTGACACTTGTCATGTTGTGAGCTACTTTGGCCCACTTGTCCCCATATTTAGAAATTAGGATAAAATAATTGTCCATACTTTATACTTTAAGGAATATTAATATAATATTCATTTTTGGCTTAAGATCCTTAGCTTATCCCCTTATCCTTAACTTTTATCCCCTCCTTTCCCTAACTAGTGGTGTTTAGTCGCCTATACTCTTTTATCATGGTCAGTCTACATCCAACAATGTATTACATTAATGATAAGACATATATAAAAATAGGCTCATTGGCCTTTAGCATCTAGGCTCTTTGGCGTAATCATCACATAAGACTTTTAGATTATAATAAACTGGCTCACTACCCTAAAAAACACAACATATACACAAAGGCTCTTTGGCCTCAAAATCATGCACACTTAAGTTTGTTGCACGTAGTATCCTGGAATGTGCACACTTCATCATTTTAGTGTGCAATGCCTATGCGCACTATACCATGTAAGGTTCATGCAAACTTGTGTCAACATATCACCAGCTTAAGTGCATTTGTAGTTACATTTACAGTTGGGGTTCAGCCTAGGGGTATTACATTACTATATACTGATAACTCCCTCACTCAGTTGGAAAAGTAGTCTTTTGTCGATCCTACTACACCATTTTTATCTCATGGTACCCTGAGAATCCATATGTGAAAGAATGAGTTTCTTGGCCTCCTGCATTCTCTAGTACCCCATCCGTGAATATTTTTGGTTTTATAATGTTATTTTCCATTGAATCATTAGGTCAATATCACTTAAATATCACTTATCCAATCCAATAAAATTCACCACTTCTTCCCTGATATTCTAGCCTAATCTCTACTTGGTCGCTCTTATCCTTCATTAAGTCTACGAACAAAAAGGGTTGGTCACTCCTTCCCTTCATTAGGGAAGAAATCAAAAGGGTTTTTCACACTTTCCCTTCATTATGGGTGCAACCTAAAGGCTTGGTCTCGATTTCTGGCTTTCTAGGTCATGACCAGTTTCTCTGTCTGTGTGTATAACTCGTGACCGAGTCTATAAGTTCCTATTTTTGGATTTGGTTTCTAGGGATGAGATATCCCAATGATTTATCTGGTTTTATATTAAAGAAGGCTTCCATCATGAGGTTTATAATATTATCCTAATAACTATATGGCCTTATCCCACTCCTCCTTTGAAGAGTGAGGATGTCTCTCAGGTATTTCTTGTCATTGGGGATTCCACCAAACAAGGGGGATTTCCGCCTGTTCTAATGACACCCCCTCCAAGCAATGTAATTACCATTTATTGGAATTATCTAGTAGAACCTCATCTCTATTATTACACGCGTTTTAAAATTATTGTAAAATTTTGTGGTAGGCATATTCCTAATAGTATAATACATGAAGGGGATTTTGTTAGCATCCTATCCCCAAATGCTTGGCAAGCTCTTGACTCACCTAAACCTGCATTGCTGACTCAGAATCTGTTGGATTTTAACAAAAGGGTTAGTAAAAATTTAGGTATCCTTCCTTAGTTTCCTATTACTTTGCGGGGGAAATGGTCTACATTGATTTCATGGTAGTCCACGCCCCCTTGGAATTTAATTTTCTCCTCAGGAGAGACTATGTTTATGCCATGAAGGCTCTTGTTTCCACACTCTTTCAAGCAATTTGTTTCCATCATAATGGACACATAGTGACCATAGACTAGGTTTCATTCATTGGCCCTCATATGATTGTAAACCATCAATCTTCCCTGAATGGTGCTGATATTCTAGTGTCATCCAACCCACCGCAGGTCAATTATGTGGCAACTTGTCCCATGCATTCAACTCTGCATGGGACAAAATATCTCCCTTCTTCTCACTTAGATCCGGTCATTGGCATGGTGATATCTT
Organism: Picea mariana; assembly: GCA_032191745.1. NCBI lineage: Eukaryota > Viridiplantae > Streptophyta > Pinopsida > Pinales > Pinaceae > Picea > Picea mariana. The sequence goes on from JASDQU011247706.1 coordinate 23,156, forward strand.
CTATATGGGTTTTGGATCCTGATCTCCATACCTTTATCATGCCCCTCGACATGTATTCCTTACATAGTGTTGTTCTTCGATATCGTGAAGATCTCTTGGAATCCATGATCAAGGTTTGTCCCTTGACATGTATTCCTTTCGGAGTATTATCATCTTGGAAGCCATGATCAAGATGATCAGTTTGAACATGGTTCCCATTTTTGTGTCAAGCTCGTTAAAAAATGAAACGGTGGTCTGGGGATCCAACCCAACAAAGAGCATAGTTTATTCTTGATTTCAAGATCATTAAAAAATGAAACCAACCATTGATCATGGTTTTTTTCCTATGTCAATCTTGTTAAAAAATGAAACAGACCCTGATGAGCATAGTTCTTTTCCTGTGTCAAGCTCATTAAAAAATGAACATTTTCTCTCCCATTGAGTTGAGTATTTCATAAAAATGTGTCATTGAATCTTCATTTCATCTACCTATGACAATCGGTCCTCTTTCTTCAGAAATTGGAAATATCATACAAATTGGCAGATGCAAGGAAGCTTGGGGGCCATGTCTCCAGTCTCTCATTATCATACTGGAGTTAATCCAATGCTTATCAAGTTGGGGGAAAAGTACAAACCACCCAACTTAGGAATTTACATTGGGAAGTGTCAGGAACAATTATTTTTTGGTTTTAAGCTCATTAAAACAATGAAACTAGTTCTGAGAATAGTTTTCCTATTTTCAAGATCGCGAAAAAATGAAACCTACCCAAGCATAGTTTTACTTTGACTCAAGATTGTGTAAAAATGAAACCAATCTCAATATTAGTCTTTTTTCTTTCTCATGTTCGTAAATACATGAGAATAGGTTATCGAGATCAGACTTGTCACTTTGTTCCTTATCATGCTTGTTAATACATGAGAATAGGTTACCGGGTATACGTTTATCTCTTTTTCTAACTCATAAAATCTATACGAAAAAGGAACTCTTTGAAGTCTACTTTAAAATATTTTCAGATTCTCTAAACATGACAAGATTGTCGAGTGAGCTTGTTTCCTTTCCCACTCATTAAAAGGTTAGAAAAAGCATATTTCAAGTGATAATTTACCCCTTCTTCAGCCTCGTTAGACTAATTACGAAAAAGGACCTTATTATGGATAACTCTTTAAGGTCTTTTAGAACTTCTTAAAAAATGAAAAGATTGTCAAGTGATCTTGTTGTCTTTCACGCTCATTAAATAAAACACATTTGTTGAGCTATAGTTTATATCTTTTTCTGTCTCATCAAACTATTTACGAAAAAGTAACACCCTATCCATTATGGTTAGGAGAGTTCTCCTAGGTATCGTTTTATAATTTTCCGGACCCTCGAGACTAACTTTACAAAAACATTCATTGTGGAGTCTTCTCTATGACCTTTTCAGACTCTCTAAACATGAAAAGGCCATCTATTTTACATCGAAGGACCCATACATGGGATTGAAACCCTCCTTCCTCAGGTTCGTTAATAACATGTCAAGGGACTCATCACCAGATGAGCTATATCGAGCATATGTTATCATCCTCAAGGTCATAAAACTAGAAAGAGTTACTCCCCAATCATGGTGGAGAAAATTTAGAGAGTTTTTATGTCTTGTTATATTACTTATCTTGCAGTTATTACTACTTTGAGCCGCTCTTGAATAATGTAGATGTTCTATGATCACATGCAATATTCGGGTTGTCCATTATCTCTCATTGACCACCATTCCCATCATTGTGTCACATGACCAGTTATTATGGTATTCATCTAAGTTAATATTGTCAAATCAAGCCAATTGTCATTGTTAAGAACCAAATATCAATATAGCATAGAAAATCCTCAGAAAAAGTACTCAACGCCTTGAAAAATATAGAATTTCAGATAATAAGCCTCTTCGAGGGGGCAGCCTCCTTTTACCCCACTTAAATGTTCAAGTACAAGATGATTCAAAATGAAAATGTCTCCTTGGTATATATAGGAGACTAGGAGGTTTAATTACAACTAATGGCCTAAAGCCGACATAAATAAAATAACATTACTAATATAATATGCCCCAATTAAGGGGTAATGAGCCAATATTAGGGCTTAACATGCCCCTCCCCTTGAGACAAGTGTTGTCCACAACACTTGAGTAACTCTGGATGCTTCTGTATAAAAGACTCATCTTCCCAAGTGGAATCTTCACCCGATAGTTTCCTCCATTTAATGAGATACTCTGAAATGGATCTATTCCTCAGTTGGCGAATTCATGTGTCAGTGATGGCTTCAGGCTCCAATATGATTTTTCCTTCCTCATCAAGTTCTGGAAATATAGTTTGAACTGGGATCTTATCGCCTATAACCTTCTTTAAGCATGAAACATGGAAAACTAGGTGTACTCATGAAGATGCAGGCAGCTCCAATTTGTATGCCATAGTACCAATCTTTTGCAACACCTTATAAGGGCCATAGTATTTTGGTGATAATTTATTATCCTTCTTGGCTTGCTT
>JASDQU011247708.1:0-22142 GCA_032191745.1 Picea mariana
TCCAATTTTACAGAACTTAGTTGATTAGTAACCGTATTAAATTCATTTAAATGATCTGCAACAGACCCACCTTCTGACATCTTCATATTAAATAATCTCTTCATTAGAAATACCTTATTCGATGCCAAGGGTTTTTCATACAATTTGGCCAACGCATCCATCAAACCCTTCGTTGTCTTTTCTTTCGAAATATTGAATGCCACCGACGCTGCCAGGCTCAGCCGTATCGTTCCTAGAGCCTTTCTGTTAAGAATCTCCCATTCTTCGTCCTTCATGGCTGCTGGCTTCTTTGCTATTCCACTCAATGGTAGGAATAGATCCTTCTGATATAAATAGTCTTCCATCTGCATCTTCCATAACTGGTAGTTTTGGCCGTTAAATTTCTCGACCCTAAACTTTCCATCTTCCAACATTGCTCCCACTCGAACCATGAACCCTCTTTTCCTACGAGTTACCTTATGCTCTGATACCAGTTGTTAGAAAAACAGGACCGTGAAGCAATAAAATAAAACAAATGCAGAAACAAAACACAGAAGACACACAATACAAGAGAGACACAGATTTACGTGGTTCACCCAGTGTGGACTACGTCCTCCAGAGAAATTTCAAGGTCCTTCCTTTATTATTATCTAACAAATGAAGGGATACAACCTACAGCAAAACCCGTTGTAAATTCCTCTTCTTTCTCTCACAATATCCTCTCTCAGAATACAATATTCACCATCATACATAGCCACAATACATTTCCCTCATAAAAGAGGGTTTCCTTCTAGGGAAAAAAACCCTAACATAATCTCTATCGTTAGATCTGCGACCTTATAATGAATAGTCCAGATTTACAATGAAATTACAATATACTTTTACAAGGCAATTTTTTCTTCGGGAGCTTCGCTCCCAAACCCCCGCTGGGGGCCCACTTGCCCCTAGACCCCCTAGTCGGGGGGATAGCCCCCCTGAACCCCGCAGAGGGGGTACCCCCCCTCTGCACTCCCCCACATGGAAGAGTGTACATACTTCTGGGGTGTAAATACTTCATGGGGTATAAACACGGCTGAAAGCAAGGACCTTTGAATCAGGAAGATAATCAGGCTCCACAACCAACAATTTGATCTATGAACTTGAACATGCATATTATCTTATGGTCAAGTTCCCCAGGGAATGATGATGTTGATTCCTGCTAACACTCCTTGATTGTAAAAATCCTCCATGATCATCCCTTCTATGATGAGATCTATATTTTTATACTTGCATTGCACTAGCTTCTTGTATTGTACCAATATATTTATTGAATTTATACAACATATTCAAGATCTGAAGTATCTCCTCCTGAAATTTCATAATATTTTCATTATCATCCCTATAGTTATGCACTTCTGTTTGGAGTATTCTCATAGTTATAAGCTCCTCCCTACCTCTTCTTCCATTAGACTATATATCATAATTACCCATGTTTCCATGAAGACTTGTGATATCCTCCTCATGGATTTAAGACCCTTGTTCATCCTCCATATCTCTATTTCTCATATAGGAACTAACATATTCTTTCCTGTACCTCTAATTCTGCAGGAATGTGCATGCAATAATTGTTGTTAGAATTAAGCATATTGAAAAATATTTATTAATTAGATTACAAGTCATTCTTCATTTCAAATTATGAAGAATAAAATTGTACTAATCCAATTTTTAGGTTTATATACAACTTATCCTCATCAATACCTTTCCATTGACTATTCTTTTTCTCAAATTTGAGTTGTTAGCTAAACGTTATGGTCTCTAGAAGTTTATATTGTTTTCTCATTTTACCCCTGTATGTTACAAGTGTCTTGTTTTTATTCCTGCATACTTTTACATACTTAGATTCCAAATATGGCTCCATGGATTTCTTGTATGGTTCATAATCTTTCCATATACTTCTCTTGTTCCCCAAATGCACCTCTGAGCAAAGAGTTATACCCTCTGGATGTAAATTGGTCCTAAAAATATACCCTCAATCATTTCAGTTGTAATTTTCTCATGCGAGCAATGTTTTACATTTATAATAGCTTGTTGTAAATATCTCTCTGAGTTATTTTATTTAATCTATACAAAATGTATGTGGTTCCTTTGTTGGGCACAGTTCTATTTTGAGAAGGAAGGATATTTGGGGCGCAAGCCTATTTTTGGAGAAAAGGTATATTTTGGGAAAGGACTAATTTTGGAAAGGAAGACCTAATTTTGGAGTGCGCGTAAACGATGGCAAGAAAGAAGCATGCATAAAAGGAAGGAAAAGAAGCAGGCAAGAGGAAAATAAATGTGGAACACATGCACGCAAGCCTAACCATGATAGGGTTAGGGATTTTGACAAATATTGTAACAGATATAAGCCAGTAGAGTAGTATAAATAAGAACCTAGGAGGTCTAGGTTCAGGGTTCGATTCAAAAGGGTTGGTGAATATTCGGTTATTGAGTCAAGGTTATGATTGTAATAAGTAGGTAGAAGAGTCAATTGAGCTAGATTTTGAGGGTTTGGTCATAGGTTGAGCAGCCTGGTGTGATCTAGTCCACCTCACAGAGTTTCCTTAACCTCAACATGATTGTATGATTGAATATGTAATGCTAGCAGCGCTATAGTTTGCAGCAGACTAAATAAAAGAGAAGAGAGGACAAATCTTTGTGGATGTAGCCCAAGAGGGGGTGAACCATGGAAAAACTTGTGTTTTATGTGATGGTTATTGAATGATTAATTTCTATTAATGGTTAGCTTATGAATGAATGATTACTATATGTACTAAAATGCATGCATAACGATAAAGATGAATGAAGCCTAGAAATATTTGAATGAATAACAATAGTAATGAATGAAGCCTAGAAATATTTGAATGAATAACAATATTAATGAATGAAGAAGGAAGAATACCCCCACATATCCCCACTCATTCCTAGACTACAAACACCTGAGTATTGCATTCACCCATAAATCTATCTCGGGTGAGACTGCGCAGTGCACTCTGTGCGCAATGTTGCCTTCTAGTTTACCAGGAGGGATGATAGTTTTAGAGGGTTTTGTTGAAAACATGTTGAGATCCAAACCTAGGTCATCCCAAGAAGTGAAGGAGAGTATTAAACCAACAAATGGTTATGTTGTCGGTTGGAACTGCATAGGATTGACTGGATGGGATCTGTGGAATAAATGCATGGAGAATGAAACTATAGGGGAATGTTCAGGCCATGGAATCCAATGAAGGTGGATATTGAAAGATGGTTGAAAACAAAAGAAATTGAGTTTGTGCAGAAGGATAACATAAACCCTAATTTAACACCGCGCAAATATCTTGAAAAATATGTGTTTAGCGACTTGCATGAGGTATTTTTTTTTGATTTCCCACATTTGTTGCATGAGTGGTTATTGAGGTTAAAATAAAACCACCCTACAAATCAAATTATATAGCTAGAGTGGAATCCTATGGAGATCACACACTTACAACAAGTTAATACAAAATTTACATGTGCAGTAGATTTCTGGTTAGATAGTATTGTTTCAGGTTTTATCATCAAATTTACAATATATATAGTGAAGTCTTACAATGTAATAGAGTAGGATTTTCTACTAAAAGGACCCAGAGTTAGGTACATCATATCATTGTATACTTCAATCAAGATTTTATTGTATAGCAACAGTGTGATGACAATGGAATCAGACAGTTGAACTTCCCTGTGTGCATGGGGGAAGGGGGAAAGCACTGCCAAGAGGTTGAGAAATGGATGAGGATATGGATAAGATAAAGAATAAGGCAGCCATGGACCCAACCATGATGGAAGAAAAAGAGATAAATAAGATAATGGTAACAGTTGGAAAGATGCGCAGTGGAGAACCCTACCAATATAAGATGAATAATAAGAAGAGAGTCGTAGCTGATAGAGAGGGCTTGGAAAGAGATGAAGAAGAGGTAGAGGATCTTCGGGCTGTGGATCATATTGAGGAAATCCTATGTGCAATGTATGAAAGGAAAACAGGAGGTCCAATGGCAGGGACAGAAGGCATAACTCCAATCCAGATCACTGCTAGTGTGGAGCCTACAACCCCATGTGTGACTAGTACACCAGAAAGAAAACCAACGTTTGGACAACCAAATTTTAGTGGAAGAAAAACAATAGGACAAGGATCCAGTCAAGGAGAATCAATTGGGGGAACTAGTTTAGGAATTAATAGTCAAATATATACACCATGCGGAAGAAGTAGTTCAACATAGTTCAAAATGGCGGGACATGATCCCACAATCAGATTACTAGAATTTCAGGGAGAGGCATCAGAGGACCCTGAGAAGAACTTATTCATCTATGATAAGATATGGGAAGAAAAGAGGATCACCAATGAGGATACAAAACTCGCGCAGTTAGCTAACACGCTAAGAGACCATGCACTAGAATGGTACATGAGCCTAGATGTAAATAGTCCACCAGGAGTAACAAGGACTATTGCAGACATGAAAAAACTACTGATAAACAAATTTCAGAAGCCCAACTCAAAATATCAGTATATGAATGAAATGATTGAAATCAGGAAAAAACTGGGTGAGTCTGTTTGGGAGATTGATCAAAGGTTTAAAATTTTGTAAGGTAATTTGAAGTATGCAATTATTGACATGCAACATAGGCACTTATTTGTGAACTCACTGTTACCACATTTGAAATACCCATTAAGACAACAAAAGTTCCAAAATCAGGAAGAGTCTCTGCAGGCAGTCTTACAACTTGAAGAGAACTAGTATCAAAAGACATATCCAACAATAGAGGAGATGAAGGAGGATTTGAATAATCTAACATTTCATATTAACCAAAATAAGAGCAAAGAGAAAAGAGAAGTTGTTTGGTGTACCCTATGCAAGACAGAAGGACACCATAAGAACGAATGTCCAACTTTCGTGTAGTATATGGAAACATGAGTACCAAACACTTTTCCAAAATGAGGAACATGTTGTGAGATCTTTAAAATGAATGGGAATGATCCATATCATTTTCCAATGATGAAAAAATATAAGACAATACCCAAAAGTTCATACTGCAATTTTTGCAAGTCAGTGGGTCATGATGATAACGATTATAGGACGATGGAGATGATGAGAGAAATAACTTCATATACCTATAGGGTGCAAGAATAAATGATGACAGAACATGTTGCATATCATTTCAACCAGGTACCACCTCCATACAACAATGCACAGCAACAGTATAACAATGTGCAGTCACAATACAACAATGTGCAGCCACAGTTTAACCCTGCATAGTATAACCAGGTACCTTTGTAAAATGTACTGCAAGGAGATGAGGTGGATACAGAGGTGGAGGATAAGGTATAGGAGGACTTGGACGAGGCAAAGGACTAGTAGTGTGTCACAATTTCTATTAGCCAGGACATTATGCCAGGGAGTTTCCACTCCCACCAGTAACATGTATGTACTTTCGTGCAACAGACCATGACACAAAATACTGTCCAACACTCTTGGGAAATATCCAAGAGAAAAGGAACCAAAACAACCATAATGTCCATTGGATGTATGCAAAAGCTAGGGATGATGGTAGAAACATCGATATAGTCACTCAAGGAGGAGCCAAGACAGGAACTGATGCAGTAAAATAAGATCCAACGCAACACCAATGGGTTAAGAAGAATATTGAACCATGTAGCACACCCACAATGGGGTGAGAAATATATAAAAAAAAAATTCTCCTTACAGGAACAAATCCTCTCTTTTTACGGTTCCTAATTTAGAAAATCGGGGAACCAACCCGTCCTCATGGTCAAGGATCTCCAATTCTGGAACCAAACAACTCTCTGAGACCTTGAAGGTCTTGTTCTGTAATTAAACACAAACTCTTTCGAGTCCCTGGTGAAATTCTAATGCTACCCGTGACTTTCCCAAGCCTCCTCCACGTGACCATTGACTGTGACCACGCGCCTATCCAAAAGGCACTTCGCGACTTCACATTTTGGGCATTCTGCTATGGGCCAAACCCAATACTCCCTATTTTCATTTTCTTGATCGGTGAATCCTCTAGGTGCTAGCTCCTCCCACCAGGCCCCTTCGATTATGATGTTGGTCTATAACCTGGGGCCCAACTACCAAGTGCTTTGGGACTTCGTGCTTCGTTGCCCGAGGGCAGTTCACTTCTCTTCTCTGAAGTCCGATATGCCAACTCCCTACAAGACTCAAACTACGATCCACACTCTCCCTTCGATCAATGACTATGATCAAATCATGATTTCAGGTTTTGAGTGTTTGGATGTGAGCCAACCCTGACTCTTCCAATCCATGAACTCACAAAATCCAAGATAATAGTCTAGCAAGCGCTAGCTCCTTCCTTTAACTTTCAATGATATGACCTTTGGCTATGACCTAGGACCAACGTCCAAACACTTCGGGACTTCGCGCTTCGCAAAGTTGGAAATTAGTCCACATCCCTTTCCTCGAAAATTGAACTTCAGAACTTCGCTCACCTCAAATCAACGGTCTAAGACTCCCCATGATCTAACGTTCATATCTTCCCTTCACGAATCGGGACTTCGCATTTTGGGGTTTTGGGAATTAGTTTTCTCACCTTTTTTCTAGAATTTTTATCTCTGAACTTCCGATAGTGTTAGATCAATGGTCTGAGACTCCCCGTGATCCAACGGTCTAGATCCTCTCTCACGAATTGATACTTTGCGTTTGGAAACTTTGGAATACTACTCATCTCTCTTCTTTCGATTCCTAATTTTTCGAGGTTCCTCAGGACCAGATCTACGTTCCATGCTCCTCTCGCAATTTGAAGGTTCAGATTAACTCGCGAGGTCAGACCTCACAAGTACTCACAACTCTACCTTTGACTTTCCCAATTTGCGAGTTAATGAAATGTTGATCTCCCGCCACGTGTCCTGTCTTGATGGACAACTAGGATTGTTGCGGCTCCCAGCTCCTCAAGTATTAGCCTCTTGACTTCTCTGTAGGTTCTTCCTCTGAAGCACATGGATCTTTTCCACACATCCTCTAAATCCAATGGCTCAGATTCACTTCCCACCTCACCCTTTGTGAAGTTTAGATTACTCTCTCTCAATTCATCCGATGTCTGAGTCCTCGAACTCTTGGATCTCCTTCCACCTATCAACCCTAATGATGGACGGTTCCGATGATTTCAGAACTTTGGTACTTCGTAAACTCCACTCTCATGTGCACTTTCAAAGGGTTTAGGCCTTGTGCACTTTCCTTAGGATCCAACGACTATTGGTCCTCGTGCTCAGATATGATAGTCACGATGGTTCCCGAGCATCTTTAGATCTAAGGCTCGGAGTTAACTTCGGGACTTCGGGGATTTTACTTTGTTATGACGAACTCACTCAATTCTTCGAAATCATGAAGTTTGAATGAATCCAAGGGTTAAGACTCTTGCTCTTTCCCATATCCATCAGTCACAACAGACCATGGCTCTTTCCACGCAGATTTCATTCATTTGTCTTTCAAACAAGGGAACCTTCTCTCTTGATACTTCGACCTCGCTACTCTTCCTGATGTTTTTTAGCTCTGAGAGGCTTAAGATATTTGCACTCTGTCTCCTAAAATTAACACTTAAAAGGATCTTTTGTGCACCCCTTATGCTCATTCATCAACTCTAGAACTTAAGAGGTTCTCAGTATCCGCCCACCTCATAGAGACTCCATGCATATCTGCACTACCTCTCCTGAGCTTAACAGACTTCGTCCTTCTGGAGACTTTGGAAAACTGGGAGTGTCTATGTGCACTCGTTAAAGTTGTGCCCAAGGTCGACGAACTCATAGTCCACTTATATTAACTTAATCCACCATGGGGCTCGGGCATTTACGTGTGCAAATCAGGCAATACGGTACTTGCTTAAATACACAATTTAAACAAGAATAAAGAGATGCAGTATAACCATTAAGCAAGCATGCACATCCATGGGTCATTCAGAGTATATCTAATTTTATTTCTTAATCACAACTCAATTTCATAGGGTATGAGAATACTTATCTATTACAAGTTGCATCCAACTAACTGAATGTGGGTGTGTGCCTTTCCACCCAACCATAGGCTCGGAGGCATTCATTCTTAGCGCTATGTCCACCCTCGTTCCAAGACATGATATCACTAGGGAATTTACGCCATTTCCTAGAGAGACTCTCTCTGTCACAACGACCCTGCAAGGTTTATCAAATGCTTCCTTAGCATCAATCTCATGTTCATGTCCTTCAAGTCATGTTCTCTGCACCTCCTTTTGGTTCACACATCTCCTTATGAGATCACGCTCTCCTCTTCTATTGTATGTGTGTATGTATCTTACCTTTCTTATTTTGGAAGGTTCCCGACCTATCCTATTCCTTTGGTCAGAAGGAAGCTTGGGTCTGCGGGTCTCTGTGGTACTTCAGGCTGACATTCTGCAACTAGACCATGCTTCCATTCATGGGGGTGGTTGATAATTCAACCATTGGTCCTTTCTTCATTAACTGATTTATTTCCTCTAGATATATCATGGCTCATACTTCAAGTCTTCACCCCCCAACAATCATTTATGGGAAATTTAACAATAATACATTTACATCGTCCACATGCCTTAGCATGGTAATCTTATTTTATGATTAATTACAAACTGGGAGAAATAGGGGTGTTACAAACCAAAAAAGTAGTTTGATGCATGAAAAGAAAAGGAAACATTCAAGGAGTCCAGACAAGAGTTTCTCAAGAAAAATGTTGCATCTACATTAGCCACGCAACACACTTAGAACTTACCAATGTAGGAAATACCCTCCTCAATGGACCATATGAGTGAATCACAACCTTTAGAGTAAGTAAGTAACATAAATACTTTTCTGAAATCATGTGTTAAGTTATTGAAGGATCCATCATCTCTTAAGATCTTACATAATATTCTATAAAGATATAACACATAGGTATAAGAGAAATTAGAGCAGAAAACAGTCAATCATCTCCATACAAGAAGAAGGACAAGCAAGGAATTCAAACTAAATGCTAATATTGGTGACTTCAACATGGGTGATATTATACTGGACTTAAGCTTTAAAGTAAATGTCTTACCTAATAATACATGGTAGTGTATGGGAGAACCCAAACTAGGTTATTCACCTGTCCAGTTGAAATTAGAAAATCAACACCGAGTGTTACTGATTGGAAGGCTTAAAGGTGTGACAATAGATTTCGATGGAGTGCGCACTATGGAATATTTTGAAGTGATAGAGATAGTAGATGGAAGAACACATTATCAAACATTTCTTGGATTGGATTGGTAATTTGATAACTAGACCATAATCAACCTGAAGACAAGGAAAATGAATTTTGAATCAGGTTAATATAGAGTCATTGCACCATTGGATCCTTCAGAAGGAGAAAGGTTTGTATAACCCACTTGTTTGGATCTGAAAGAAATAAACCAGTTGTATAGAACCACCACACAAGAAGAGGATTGTGTTAACCCAACTGTAGATGGGGTACTCAACTAGAGAAGCATTATATCATGTGCTTTCGACTCAGATATAGGTTTGGAGAATTGGAAACAATGATTACATGAAGTTTATACAAGAATGTGCACATGAATAGACTGTGCAGTAAGATGGGTTGGTACAAAGATAAGATAACCTCCCAGTTTTCATGGGGTAAATTCCTTAGAGGAATTTATGAAAAAATATGAAGAAGAAGTGTTAGAAAACCAGAGGCTCTTAGCCCTAGATATTTCACTCAAGGAAACACATGCAAGATGGTGGGGTGCACACAAAGGAACAATTCAGGATGGGTATCAATGTAAACAACTATTGTACATTAGATTTGGCTAAAAGGAAGGGAGGAATAAAATGCCAAGGTATGATGAGAAAGGAACACCAATGGAAAAATTGGACAAGTGCAAGACATAGTGGAGGATGACACCACCAGAAGAATGGCCTCATCACTTTATCCATACATTGGAAGGAATCACAGGGAACTATTATATAGACCAGGAGATGCACATAGGCACTATAGAATGGAAAACATTACAACAAAACTTTGTAGTTAATTTCTCATTTGAACATGAGAACCCCAACATTGATTCAACACTAAAGAAGATATGAGGAGTGATATTTATTGATGAACCAAAGGTTGAAATCCTGACAAAATATCAACAACAAAATAGACAAACAGTCAAAGAACTACTTTCACGTTATCATGTTGAAGAGGAAGCACTAGATGAAGGCGATCTGCACAACATTCAAATTATAGATATTGAGGGAGAAAGAGAGGTGGAAGGTCCATATCTGGAGTCAGAAGTATTTTTTTCACCAATCAAATTTAAGAAATTCAACATTGGGACAATTGACAATCCTAAAATGGAAAGTATTGGAGACAATTGGGATGAAAAAATAGTAGAAAGAATAACAGAGTTACTGCACAAATACAGTGACATGTTCCCAATGAACTTTACAAAGATGAAATTCATAGCAGGGGAGCTAGGTGAGATGAAGATACCCCTCAAAATTGAGGCAAGACATGTCAGACAGAGACCTTACAAACTGAATCTAGTATATAAGAAGAAAGTGAAAGTAGAAATTGACAGAATGTTGGAATATGGTATTATAGAACTAGTAGAGGAATCTAAATGGATAAGTCCTATGGTAGTCCAAGAAAAGAAACAAAGGGGGATAAGGATTTGTGTAGATCTGAGGAAACTTAATGATTCTTTCTTACATGACCCTTTCCCTACCCCTTTTACAGATGAATTCTTAGAGAATGTGGGAGGCCAGTAAGCATATTCATTTACAGATGGATTCTCAGGTTACCATCAGATCAAAACAGCTCCATAGGATAGGTATAAGACTAATTTTTCTATAGAATGGGGATCCTACCAATATACATTCATGCCATTTGGAATGAAGAATGCGCCAACCATATTTTAAAGAGTAGTCATAGATGCTTTTAAGGAATTCATACATCAATTTCTAGAAGTATATCTGGATGGATGGACTGTATATAGTCTATTAAAGGACCATGTAGAAGTGTTAAGAATCATGTTGGAAAGATGGAGGAAATGTCAAATATCATTAAACATCAACAAATGCATTTTTGGGACACCTTTTGGAATATTGTTGGGACATATAGTGTGTAAACAAGGTTTTCTAGTGGATCCTTCTAATATTGCAGTCATTGTAAATTTACCACCACCAAAGTCAGTGCACTGGTTAAGAGCAACATTATGACATTCAATCTATTACATGAAATTTATAAAGGGGTATGTGTATATTATTTCACCAATGGAAAAAAATTTAATGAAGGACACCATATTTCAGTGGAATGAGGACTGTCAACAAGGATTGGAAGCCTTAAAATAAAATATGGCCACAACACCTATCCTAGTATTCCCTGATTGGGAAAAGACATTTCATGTGCATGTATATGCATCAGCCATAGCACTTGGAGAAATTTTGGTGCACCCAGGAGTAGGGCACTTAGACCATCCTAAGGCCTTTGCAAGCATAAAATTGTCAGAATCAGAGAAGAAATACAACACCATAGAAAGAGAAGGCCTAGCCATGGTCTATGCACTTCAGAAGTTCAGGCACTACCTACTGGGTAAACATTTTAAAATGTTCACAGACCATTCTTCCCTCAAATATCTAGTAAACAAGCTAGTGTTGTGGGGGAGGATATGTATATGGTTGTTGTTATTCCAAGAATTTTATTTCGAAGTGATAGTGAAACCAGGGAACTTGAATGCAGGACCTGATCACCTATCAAGGGTAACTAATGGAGAGGAACCTACTAACTTGGAATACAACTTCCCTAATGCACAATTATTTTCATTACAGGTAGTTGATGAATACTTTGTTGATATTATTGAATAATTAAGTGCATGGATTGCAACACAAGAGTTTAGCACTACGCAGAAGAAAAATATGGTAGTCAAAGCTGCTGACAATCAACTTATTGCAGAACATTTATACAAGATGGGCGCAGACAAAATTTTGAGAAGGTCTGTATTAGAACATGAAAGGCCCAAAATTTTGGCAAATGCTCATGAAGGTATAGCTGGAGGACACTATGCAAGAAAATAAACCATGCAAAAGGTATTGCTCATAGGATTATGGTGGCCAACAATCCATAAATATGCCAAGGAATATTTCCAGATATGTGATGTCTATTAGAGGGTTGGAAAACCCAATAGAAGGGATGAGATGCCTCTAATACCACAAGTGACTCTGTAGTTATTTGAAAAATGGGCAATAGACTTTGTTGGACCAATCAATCCACCAGAAAAAAAGGTCAGGATCTAGATATATCATTATTTTGATTGAATACTTAACAAGATGGGAAGAAGAAGCACTAGTCAAAGAATGTAGCACAGAGAAAGAAGCACACATCTTATTTGATAAAGTGATCACCAGATTTGGATGTCCAAGTATTTTGATGAGTGACCAAGAAACTCATTTTATCAATAATACCATCAGGGCTATGACTAAGTACTTTGAGGTATATCACCAGAAGAGTACACCATACCATCCTCGGGAAAATGGAATAGTAGAATATTTCAATAATATCTTGAAAAACGCTTTGACTAAGATCTGCAATGTCAACAGAGATGATTGGGACTTGAAAATACCAACAATGTTGTGGGCATATAGGACCACATGTAAGAAGTTGACATGACATTAACCATTTATATTTGTGTATGGGAAGGAAGCAGTGGTGCCATTAGAATTTTTGGTACCCAATCTGGGTGTAGCAGCAATTACCAACATGACAGAAAGAGGCGTAATACATGAGAGGTTAAGCCAACTAATGGAAATGGAAGAGGACAAGATTTTGGCAGGATTTCATCGGGAAGTACAGAAAGCAAGAGACAAATCTTGACATGAAAAACATACTAAAAACAAGTGTTTTAAGGAGGGATACCTAGTTTTTCTCTATGATAGTAAATTTTTCCAACACCATGGTAAGTTTAGAATGCATTGGCTAGGGCCATATGAAGTAAATATTTTCACATATGGGGGATCTGTTTAGCTAAAATATTTGGGAGGAACAAAACTGAAAGGAATAATCAATGGTAGTCGACTTAAACTGTACAGGGACAGTCGACCTACTAACCCTTAAAAGTTACAGGGCTACGAGAAAGGCATGTATATAGTGCACGATAGTAAAGATTAGGATAGAAAAATGATAAAAAGAAACAAAAAGGAGAAAAATAAAGAAAAATAAAATACAAAAATAAAAAAAGGTAGAAAAACACAAAAAGACGTAGAAGTTCATTGAACCATAACAAAGTGCGAAAAAAGTCACGCATAGTAATTACCAAGACAAACATTAGAAGATAGCGTATAGGAAAAATGACACTCGGTGCAAATGCACACAAAAAGTTAAAAACAAATACCATCGGGTCTATAAAAGGCGGAAAGCACGTGTTTATTCAACACTTAGCAATTTTTTAGCATAGAGCGAGAAAAAAAGAGCGTTCACTAGCTAGAATTTTACGAAGAAGCAAGTAAGTGTGTGAATTTGAGAGAAGATGACTCAACTAAAGTTTGGCGCGCTAGGCCAGTACGTCCGGGTTACTCGGCAGGGAAAAAGGTGTAAGGAAAGAATGACATAGAACAAAAATGTGGTCAAGCTGGAATATGTCACCACCTTGGATGCAAAATCATTCATCCTGACACAGGTTGAAGAGGAAACATCAACAGTACAGCTAGCAGAAATAGGGCAGAGCTCTGAGGCCCGGAATGGTATTCTGAACCCTAACCATCAGACGCCTGTGAATCCTAACGAAAAAATGGGACCGCGACCGACCCACAAAAGCGAGGAAGTGTTGGTTAAGGATATCACCAACCAAATGAAGTCCAAAAGGGAAGAAGAGGACACAAACGCAGTAGAGGTAGGCCCATCTATTGTGGGATAGAAAATAAAGGTGCAGGACACCACAGATATTACACTCACCTATCTCCCAGACGGAGTGATCATTGTGGATGATAGGCTAAGAAAGGTACCCAAACTCAGATACTCCAAACATGATGTTCATGTCATGACCAAATTCCTAGATTTGGCCGAAGAGTCATATTTATCAAACTCAGGGGAAATTGGAACCCTGGGTAAATCCATAATGGATCATGTGCAGTGTATAACGAGGATGTATAACTCTGTAATCATGAACCTATTAGATATACTGCATTTCGAGCGTGAAAAAATGTGGGGCTCTACATGAAACAACTAGTATCCCACGTACACGAAGGCAACTTATGGATGGATAGGCCAGTACATATAGATGTGGCACTAATTTCCAATATCACAGGACTTCCTACATTCAACGTGTAGCCAGAGGAATACTTGGATAACAAGGTGTGCGAGAAGGAAATCATAGAGCTGGTGAAAGCACAGTTTGGCACCAGTCGAGGTAATAAGGGCATTGTGATAAAGGATATCAACAACAATGCGATAAGGTTCGCCAACAAGCTTATGGATTGCAAGGTGCTAAGGAAATTCCAAAAATAAGAATCACCAACAGGATTTATTTCATTAGTCATGCAGTGCGCGAAAGGAATAATGTTCAGTTGGGCACCATACCTGTTGAACCAGTTTTTGGTAGACTGTCAAGATGCGCAGGATAATGGAATTGAGTTCGATTACTCCTGGCTGATCATTCTTATAGCACTGGTAGGAGCCAAAATTCTCAGGGTTCCTAGATAGGAAGGGGAAATGTTATCTGGCCAAATATGAGTCCCTCTGGTAGGCCAAGGATAACAAAACCCAACAATAAAATAACATTGTTTTTGCAATGCTGCTGGAGGAGATACAACAATGCACAACTAATGTATGGCACATACCGATGGAGGTAGTCTAGGAGACAGAAGGGATAGCCAATTTCAAGGCATCTAGGCACCACATGTGGATCTAGGATGCAAAGGATCCAAATGAGGCATGGCTATAAATACAGTATTGCGTCACCAAGGAAGAAATGGACTAGATAGTCAAAGATTGGCCTACACAGTGGCAACTTCCAGTAACAAAACCAGCCACAAGGACAGTCACGGTGCAAACCTCCAGGCCTAAGGACAAGGCTGAAGCAGGTTCTTCAATGAGAACAAACATCCTGATCGATAATACTAGAATGGATACAATGTGAAATCAGCCAACCAGAAGCAGTGCAGTACCAAAATGACCAAGGACAACAACAACATCAATAAGGACAGGAAGCCAACCACAAAAAGGAAAGGGGGATACTTCACAAGTTGGGGCAGAGGAGGTCCAGGGTACAACAAGTGGGGTGCATCCCTCACAGATACTAAGGAAGCCATCATAGGAAAAAGAGGTGTGCAAGAAGAGAAAGTACATCACAAAAGACCTTGTTATCACCCTAACAGAGGATGATGCAAAGCTAGTTGCAGACAAGATCCAAGATAAGGGGGAAGAATTTTTTTATATTATAGAGGCACAATGAGAAGGATCATGGCCAAGCTAATAGAGGTCCATGAAAATATACAACAACTACAGAGCCAATTAGGACCACAGGACACAACGCAGATATAGGACAAGACACAGTGACCCCCTACGCAAAAAGGAGAGGAGACAGTGCAGTTGGCAATCCAAGATAGGGAGACATTTACAATCACGCTCCAAATGATCATATTGTATCAGGATAATTCACAGAAACCATTGGGGTCATGGAGAATTTGGAGGTTGTCATGGCACAAATACCCACCAAGGCACTATATGAACTCCAGGCCAGCATAATGCAAGAAGTGCAATCCAGGGCCCTCGTGAATGAAACCAACTTGTAGGTGGGTAGAGGAGTCCCTGAAATGCTAAAAATCACATGCGACCAATTGACCTCAGAGAAAGAGGTGGAGAAATAATGCGCAGATAAATTAGAACATGGATTAACAGGTCCATGAAAATATACAACAACTACAGAGCCAATTAGGACCACAGGACACAACGCAGATATAGGACAAGACACAGTGACCCCCTACGCAAAAAGGAGAGGAGACAGTGCAGTTGGCAATCCAAGATAGGGAGACATTTACAATCACGCTCCAAATGATCATATTGTATCAGGATAATTCACAGAAACCATTGGGGTCATGGAGAATTTGGAGGTTGTCATGGCACAAATACCCACCAAGGCACTATATGAACTCCAGGCCAGCATAATGCAAGAAGTGCAATCCAGGGCCCTCGTGAATGAAACCAACTTGTAGGTGGGTAGAGGAGTCCCTGAAATGCTAAAAATCACATGCGACCAATTGACCTCAGAGAAAGAGGTGGAGAAATAATGCGCAGATAAATTAGAACATGGATTAACAACTGTTTATGATCGCATCCCAGACAACGTGCAATTACCTGAGAGGAGTTCAGAGGAGAAGATCAACATGATCTCACAAAAAAATGATAGATATAAGAAGGAAATCAAGGAGCTCAGAGAAAGGCTCAATCCTATGACTCCTCCCAAGGTTCGAGAACAAAGAGAACAACAATATTCACTCCATATCGCCGAGATGGAGAAATAAGCAAGGGAAGTAGCAGAGTTGTTCGATAGAACAATGCAGATATGGGCTATCCTAGAAGAAGATGAAAAGGTCCAATAGTGGGACTAATAAAAGGAAATAATCAACATTTCCATACAAGAGCTAAAGAAATGGAAGAAAAAAATGAGCATGGTTCAATGCCTTTTCTTTCTAGAAAAGACCATGTAAAAATTGCTCTGCATGCAAAAACGTGAATTGTGTAATTATGCTTCTCTACCCATACACATTTCCATGGAATTTCCTCTCTTTATCTTTCTTTCTTGACTTACACTCTTCCCCAAGATGATTATACCCAACCCCCATGCTCTCAATAACTATGGGACATGAATTCTCACACCCACACTCTTACTTGAATTCAATGATTGGGTTTCAAAACACTCAATTAGAAAAGTAGAGGTTCATAGTAAGGATAATTTAGAATGAAATGGTTTTGGTTTAATAAACATGGGACACTCCATCTTGGAACCCTTCACTCTGTTGTGGAATCTAAGCCCCCAAATATCTATCTGTGTCCATTTGCAACTGGCGATACATTTTATTTATTATATTCAATTTACATCATTTACATATTACATCGTTTGGCCCTCGACCATACATTACATTTAAAATATACATTGTCAGTTTGGGGTTTGAAAATGGGGATGTTACAAAATGATTGGTGGGAAAGCATTTTTCGTCCTTGTGATTCCCTTCCCTTTAAACAAATTATTATCTTGGCCACAACTACTTCCTTCATGAATGGGTATGTATCCTACCATCAATAGGTTTTCCTATGGCCACCAAATTGCACTGAGATTTTTCTTAATATCAATGAAATACATTGAATACAAACACAAAAACACAAAATTATTCAAATAATATGATAGATGCAGAGTCATGACCAATATTACTTGTACATCATCTAATGTTGAATACATTTACCCATTTGGTATCGAAAATCATAAATGGCATATAATATATCAACATTCCAAGATTAATTTCTACATTAATTTGTCAAGTTAAATTGCATTTAATCCCACTTTCTAATTCTCTTAATGTTTGTCTTCCTCGTCAAGGAGAAGAATATTTTATAAATCTATCCATAATACGTTTCCCATGCATGATCACGATATATAATTCCACTTGAAACTAATGTTGAATACATTTACCCATTTGGTATCGAAAATCATAAATGGCATATAATATATCAACATTGCAAGATTAATTTCTACATTAATTTGTCAAGTTAAATTGCATTTAATCCCACTTTCTAATTCTCTTAATGTTTGTCTTCCTCGTCAAGGAGAAGAATATTTTATAAATCTATCCATAATACGTTTCCCATACGTGATCACGATATATAATTCCACTTGAAACTACCATATTGGACATGTCAAAATCTCTTCCTAAAGTACTAGCCACTTTTTTGTTTACTACTACAAAGTAACTTTATACATATATGCAACTATGCAAGATCACATAAGCAAGTAATTTGAATTTGGATTTGACCTGGTATTACTTCTGAATCTAGATATGCTACTCACGCCCTCTTGCATTCTATTATGTCCTTGAGTGTGGAATCCACATTGTCATATGTTCAACAACCTTTTCTTATCAGAACAATCATTTCTTAGTTGCTTTTATACGTTCTCTTTGGCTCATTCTATTGAAATAATAGCATTGTGCAACCATAATAGATCTCAACATGACTCAATATGATAGGAAAATATCTAGAAAAAATTATTTTATTATATGTAAAAAGATTTATAAAACATATCTCTAATAATGAGAGCTATCAATCATAGTACGTAAAAAACCAGGGATCTGTTTACCTCGGTATAATCCCCATATTAAGACTATGAATTTGACATAGATCTCAAATAAAAATCTTAGATTTACCTCCTAATGTGATATCCCAGATAAAATTTCTTATATTCTGAAGGAATTTCAACATATTCAAAAACTAAAACCTTTATATTACTTGTATCTTACATGTGACATTAATTCCTTGTTATATATTCACTGAATGATATATTAAACACCCACCCACATGAGTTATTGACTATGTTCCTAACTAAGTGATTCAAAATGACCCCTAGTAAAACTTGATATAAATTCTACATATCCTTTTTCCCCATAATGTTTGTGAGATAAAATAATTCATTGTATTTATGTCATGAAATTTTATTGATTATCTTGGCACCCAAATTTTGGGTTTAAATGAAGTTGTGCACGCACATTTCAACTTTTGCTCAAGTTTTGCGCGATGAATGATCAAAAGTGCATGCATGACCATGTTTTTTCAGTTGGATGCCAAGCATAAATTATACCTAGTGCGCATTCATCTGATTTTTATCAGTGGTACTGGAAATCCAGAATATACCTATCGAAATCAAGAAAGGAATCAACACTACTAGCAGCACAAGGGATCGTGGGATAGCCAGAGGATGAGTTGGTCAGGTGGTTAAGATCACCTCAATGCAGAAATCCTACGTGGAATTCTGGTAGGTGCAAGAAGCATGTGAGTCGGTCATCACTAGAGTGAGTGGAGCAGAGAAGGATAAAACAGAGCTCCCAAACACATAAAACTATAAAAGGCAGCAACTACAAAATAAATGGGGTTACACCCTCATTTGGTTAACATATAGAATCATTCTTGTCGAGTTTACTCTGAGATTTTTTTAATATTGTATTAATTTTACATATACATTTGAGTCTATCATAAGTCTATAGGAGGACGAGGTTGTGCATTACGCACTATATTGTATTTCTTTGAAGCTACATTAAGAATACCTGAAACTCAGTTGTTGTTGAGAATGGTTTCCTTGATGTACACTATATATGTGTGTTGAAAGGAATGAAAGGAATAAGAATATTATTGATGTTATGATCTATTTGGGTTCTATCATGTGTTTTTGGGTTATTTTTGTGTATTGTGTTACTTCTTAGTCTTTATGAATTATCAAATATAAAGTGCACATATATTAATCAAGATGGATAGTTGTATGTTTAAATCCTTCATTCCTGTCACAAGACCTTGTGGTCTCTGTGATATCCTATGCATCTCGAGTGAGACCTTCCTTGGCCCTAGTCAAGGAAGGATATGTCAATGATTTTCAGTTGTTTTTGGTCAACTTTGGACCAACCCTAGGTATACAACCCCCAGCATGAGGAAGTACGTGCACAAGAATGAAACGAGACAACAATTGGTTTCGTTCCTAGGACCTGAAAGTGTTCTATGCAAAGGTGAAGGAAAGAAATGAGGTAGAATCCATTTAAGGAGGAAATTCAAGATTGGGTAGCTATAAAATAATAGGATTTTTTCATGCAAGAAACCCAAGGATTGATGTTGAATGCAAAGCAATGGAAATATAGGTATATCTACTCTAATATGCATGCATTGTTCTTTGTTAAATTTCCATGTCTATTACATGAATGGTTGAAAAGGAAAGTTTCTATCAATTGGGATGTGTTTTCGTTGAAGCCAATAGTTTGGGATCAAGCCACACTTGATACCTTGAAGGGGTTAGATAATAAGTGGACTCGGGTTATTGATTTTTGGTTCTATCGAGTGAAGGAGGGCTACATTATTGAGTTAGTTGTATAATATAATGATTCTTTCAATAAGGCTAAAAGAAATCTTGAAGAAGGTCCAAGGAAGAGGTTGGTAGAAGAGATCCAGAATATGGATCCATTAAGGAGGATCCAAGAAGTTGTTGAGATGAGGTGAGGACTGGAATGGACCCAAAAGAGTAGAGGGGAGAAAGAGTTTAGAGATAAGTAATAAGATATGAGATAAAAAGGAAAGTTCAGTATAGGAGTAAAGGAGAGTTATCCAAGGGTGCACGACGAGGTGTCATCTCTAGAATGAAGAGAAAAACCAAACCAGGTAGTAGTGTGAGAGAAGATGTTGTGCCAGATTGGACCAAAGACGAGGAAAGTCCTACTAATAGGCTTGGAGTTGAAGATACTAGTTGTGAAAATAGTGATAGTGAGGGCCTAGGTGATGAATCCCATACCATTTTGTTGTTGTGGAATCCTGCAACCTTAAAAGAGAAGAGAGAACACAATTGTGGTCATGGGAATAAATTTTTGGTGTGCTGATAGGATCAGTAGAGAATGCATAGAGTCACAGTGTGTAGTTAGACGAGGAGTATGAATCACCACATGGTGATGCCCTTACAAGAAGATAATTTTTCATGCGGTGAAGTGAGGCGTTGGTCAAAAGATAAATTGGCACTTAGCATAGTGTCAGTGCACTGATAGGAAGGGAAATTAGCATGCATGGTGGCAATGCGAAAATAAAAGAGGAAGATGGTGCACGTAGTGGAAGTTTGGATAGGAGAAAAAAATAATGTGCATAGTGGTAGTGCATAGATATGAGTAGAAGATGGGGTGTAATGTGTTGATGCGTCAAAAGAAGAAGAAGATGGAGGCTCCCCTAGTGGTGGAGTATATGTATGGAAGATTGTAGATGGTATTGCATGGATGCAAGTAGAAAACCCTTTGGGTCCCCTCACAATAATTTTAAGTAAAAGATGGACTTACCCCCCCCCTTTGTACCACCCCCATTGCACATTTTAAATCCATAAGAGAGAACAATGGATAGTGAAGTGGTTCGAGTAGGAAAGAGAGAAGAAAAATAAGGATAAGAGTCAAGTGAAAAAGAAGGAGAATTCATCGTTACTTCACCTAGAGAAACATTGATGTTGAGGAATCAACCATATTGGACATGTCAAAATCTCTTCCTAAAGTACTAGCCATTTTTGTGTTTACTACTACAAAGTAACTTTATAGATATATGCAACTAGACAAGATCAAATAAGCAAGTAATTTGAATTTGGATTTGACCTGGTATTACCAGTGACTCTAGATATGTTACTCACACCCTCTTGCATTCTATTATTTCCTTGAGTGTGGAATCCACATTGTCATCTGTTCAACAATCGTTTCTTATCAGAGCAATCACTTCTTAGTTTCTTTTATATGTTCTCTTTGTCTCATTCTATTGAAATAATAACATTATGCAACCATAATAAATCTCAACTGACTTCATCGAACCGTTGATTTACTTCATCGAAAGTTGGGAGAATGGAGAAAATTGCTTTCGAAAACCCCGAAAGGCGAAGTGCTGAAAGGATCTGGACTGTTAGATTTTAGAGGATTGTGGACCATTAGATACGGCGTTGGGTTTGAATTTTGTTGACTTCCAAATAGAAAAATTCAAAGGGAAAGAGTTGTGAGAAATCGTGAAACGTGAACTCGTGACTTGATCTAGGTCGTCGAATCGAGGAAGGATTGAGAACCATCAATCTGAAATGTGGAAATCAGGATTTCGGGGATTGGAGGATCCAAGGTATATCAAACTTCGACTTCACGACACGTGAAGTCCCGAAATTGCAAAAGGATCTAAGCCATTGGATCTTGAAGTGTTAGGAGTCGTCGATTGATGTGGGTGAAATTTCTGGAGTTCAGGGATCAGGACAAAAGAGGAGAAGAGTTTGTCGATCTCGCGAAGCGTGAAACCCTAAAACGCTTGAAGGATAAGCCCCAGGTCATAAAAAATGGTCACATTGGTGGAATATAAGGGAGGAGCTAGCATGCTCTAGACTCTTATTTCGTATTTTGAGGATAGAGAGAG
>JASDQU011247710.1:0-25641 GCA_032191745.1 Picea mariana
GTTATTTTATTTATGTCATCTTGAGGCCATTAGTTGTAATTTAGATTAGTAATGTTATTTTATTTATGTCGGCTTTAGGCCATTAAACCTCCTAGTATCCTATATATACCAAGGAGAAATTTTCATTTTGAATCATCTTGTACTTGAACATTTAAGTGGGGTAAAAGGAGGTTGCCCCCTCGAAGAGGCTTATTATCTGATATTATCTCTTTTTCAAGGCGTTGAGTACTTTTCTAGAGGTTTTTGTATTCTATATTGATGTTTGGTTCTTAACAACATAGAGCACCACTCACAGTGCCTCTAGAGCACCACCACCTGCCCCTCCCTCAGGCGGTGGTTTCCCACCCCCTACTGGTCCCTCTTGCCCTGGAGGTAATCGTTCGGTCATCGTAGCATCAGCTACTGCTGCCCATTGTACCACGGCCCGCCATGGCGGCAGAATCCCTGCACACTGCTTCAGGATGCCCTCATCCTAGATGCGAGACCACATGCCCTCAGGCACACCTTGTAACACCACCTCCAGGCAACGATGTATGTCCTCAAAATCTACTCTGGCATCCGTCGGAGGAGCATGTGATGGCCTAGCACCAGGGTCATCAAACTGATGTCTCCTTGTTGCTCTCTCTGGATCAGCTGGTTGCACCACGACGTCCTCACATCGACGTCTCTCTCCAACACATAGCCCTCCCCGCAAAGGTCTCTCTGACTACTGACAAGCCGACGCTCTCTGCAACTCCACCTCGCGCCCGTGAGGTGACACATCTGTACATACAAAAAAGAAATAGATAGTATCAGCATCTATATCGTATACATATGTCATGCTATCTCAAACAAAAAACATATATATCAACATCATCAACATACCTCAATGGTCAAACACCTCCCCTGGAGGTAGCACCATGTCCGGATCCTCCCAGAAGTCAACCCTGGCATATGGGTACTACAATATCACCTGCGGCATCTGTGGGCACACCTGTGCCACCTCAACAGTAAAGAAGTGGTCGCCCTCACCACCACCATGGCAAAGCAAAACAATCGACCACCACTTTAGTCGCGGCTCTCGTGCCCCAGGCGCACCCAATAAAATCCTCGGGTGCAACATAGGCACCCTCTCCAAAAACCAAGCCACCAGAATGGACCCGAAGGCAAACTCTCCAGTATCCGTGGACCGACAGCAGTCCAGCTGCCCTACCATCCTGGTATATAGTGTAAGCCCCTAAGTGAAGTGCTCATGGACCAACAATCTCTCCATCATAATTAGCTAGCCACCACTGATCCGCTGCGTCGCCAAAGACCCATAAACTCTCACAATCATTGCTACTATGCAGCGATGCGCTAGGGAATCCATTGCCCCAATGCTCACGATAGTGCCGGACATAAAGTTCAGCCCTGACCAGTATCTCTGGTCAACTGTCGCTAGCGACACATCCCTCGGTAACACTGGCTCCATTGGTAGGGGCGTTCCCCAAAATGGGAGCCCAGTCAAAAAGTACACATCCTCCACCGCAGTGAAGGCAATCTGCTCTCTCTGCACTATGAAGCAATGCAGATCTGGAATCCACATCCATATAAGAAATTGCAGGAGATACTCCTGCACCCGTATCAATGGGCACTCAAAGAACTTCAGCAGCCCACAGGCTGCCAAAGTCGCACATACACCTAGCTCCTCAATAGCCACAATGTCTTGCAGCTGGGACCAATCCTATTGTCACCAACCAACCGACATTGTGCACAATTCTTACCTGCAACCACATAAAACAGTCCTAAGTCAGCCACATGGACCATCAACAACATCAAAAAGATAAGTTTTACACCCGTTAACCTTACCTCCAATGCGCGACTATTTAAACCCATAGGCACACACACGTGCACACCTGTTCACTCCACAGGCACACATGTATGCGCACCTGTTCACCACATAGGCACGCCTGTCCATCCTTTAGGCGAGCACGTGTGCGCACCTGCTCAATTTACATGCACTCTCTAGAGCACGCCTGTCCAATCCACAGTCGTGCACACATGCGCAGCTGTACAGTCGACAAGCGCGCACATAGTGTGCGCCCTTTACCCTCTTACCAACGCCCCCATGCACGCCTATCCGGTGGGTAGACATGCACGTGTGAACGCCTACTTCCAGATCTCCCATGCATGTGGGGCCCACACTCATCAAACCCTTTGTATGGCCCTCCGTACAGCCCCTGCCCAAAAAATGAAACCCTAATTCTATGCAGGATGATCAGACCATTAACTTGAAGCTCATTGGTCTTCGATCGGATGCCTCTTCCTCCTAGAATCTCCAAATCTCCTCAAAATACTTCTCATCCAGTCACTATAGTAGCAAGTACAAATGAGGTGGCAATGTGGGCCCTACAACTATATATAGGCCTTTTTTCCAAACTTCCACTCACCATTCCAGGAGCTCCGGGCATCCATTTCTCGATCCATCTTCAGCCACAGGATCAACATCCCATCATCTACAACACGACAGTCCCTGGGCCTCTTTTCATTCTGAGCCCCTGGGACGCCATTTTTCATACCCTGACCAGGTATGCATGCGCATATTCAAAATTATCAAATACATGCTCATATATTTGATTCTCTTCATATATTTTTCACGTCGGGTATTTTGTTTTCATGTGTGTAGGTACTTGGTCATCATACATCAACACAACCCCTTCAGGTATATACTCATCACTGGCATGTAGTCATTCCCTCTGAATCTCACTTACATTTCCAGTCACACCCTCTGACATTTGCCTCTAGGATTCCCATTTCTGGCTCTACAGTAATAACACCTCCATTTGCATCTTCAGTACTGTCACCTGGTAGCACTCTTATGCACATAAGTTGTCCCATTCATAACACCCTTTTACGCTTTTTGAAACTCATGTTGTTTTTCAAAACCCTTTAGGGATGGGAGTCCCGATAGTCTTACATCATGTCTTGAATCAGCCACATACTCCTTCTCCTCATTTTGCTAGATTTCCCAAATGGACTTCCATATTATCTCTTCACGGTTCTATTTTTGAAATGCACCTCCACAGTATCATGAACCCTCCATTTCATCCACAATCAGTTTACCCATCTGTAAATTTCCCTTCATATTACTTACCTCATATAGAAACCCACCCATGGGGCCACCACCCTCCACCAGTTCTTCAAGAAAATTGTGCCCTACCCATGCCAACCGTATCACATTGGGGCACTCGTTTCTGTATTTGTACACTTATCCCAAAATTATTCTTTATTTATTGTACAAACGCCTTTGTTTCCAGCAATTACATTACCTTTTCGTCGTCACTGTTGGCGACCTTCTTCCCTTTTTTTTGGAAAAATGCAACCCATGTCACCCTTGGTTGGGGCACTACTTATCATTTACCCTTGACGACATCGTCCATATCTTCAGAGTACCCCACAGGCCACTTATCTTTTCCCTCTAATTTTATTCACTTTGTCCCGCCTCTGGCACAACTTATCCCCTGTCTTGCTGTCCCCCTGACACTCGACCTCATTGAATGGTTGCGGCCACTTTTATCTCACATATACTCCAACCAAGGGTAGTCTTGAGTCTTCCTACATCTTGACTTCATCCATGTACCTCCTCCACTTCCTAACCTCACCTAGTAGATTTCACGAAGTCATTTGCTTCTGGGAGTCGCGTCCCCCTTTTTGTCGACATCATCATAGTTTTCCAGAAGGGCGACAGTATCTTGATTCTCATTACCCATCCAATGAGAGATCTCAGATTGCATAGAGAGACCCACAATTGCTCCTTGCTGTCATTGACCCCCATAACATTTGACGTCAACACTTTCTCATGTTACGGTGGGTCTTACTTTGTGACTATTGCAGTTAGTTCTTTTACTTGCCGAAGACCTCTGAACTTGGCTGGGCTATCAATGCCTACAGAATCCGTGATACCTCTTACCGCTGTCACTGCATACTATTCAGAGTATGTTCAACTGCAGAATTGTCTTCTGCCTTTATCACGACCACCCCCGAGGGAATTGCAATTGTCTACACCAACACTTCATTCCTCTTTTTGAGTTACATGACACGAGCATGGGGCATGCCCGCCTCATTTGTACAAAGTTTATTTTTTACACACCTCATGGAAAGTTGGGTTCTATCGGTTCCTTTTTCCCTCCAACGGATCTCTCTGGATGATCCCACTATTTCTCTCTCTTACAACAACACTCTCAGTAGAAGAAACATTGATGGATTTCGGCTATACGTATGCTCCTAACCTCATCCATCAGGGGGCATCTGTTATCACTAAAAATTTTGTCCGCAAATGGTTACAAGAATTCATCATCGTCAAACAGTTATGAAGTCATCCATGGACTTGAATTAAGACAAAATCATTCATAAAGGGTCAAAAACTATACAAATAGTGAAAAAATTGAAGGGCGTTATGAAGACATTGGGCACGCGCGCACATGCACGAAATAGAAACGCAGGATTTGCGCACATGCGCACGATGCGCGACTGTTGTCGCAAAAATCCATGCACCTGAGAAATGACGCATTTATGAGAGTGGTCGGCCTCCCACCCACTTCTAGTTCAGCTTCCAAATTGATTTGAAACTCAAATCTCGGCTGGATTCGACTGGATGGCTGGTCAAAGACCTAGAAATGCCCTAATTAGCCTCTTTACACACTACAAACTAGTTGAACAGTAGCTCAAAGGAATGCTATAAAAAGGCCATGGATACACTTATTTTTCAAGGAATTTCATAGCAAAGTTATGTTGCCACTATTCTCTTGAAGACTCTTCTATCCTTGCCAAAGAGTATACTTGCATCATTGCTTTGGGAAATCCATCTCACCCCTTGAGTGGATTAGCAAAGAATTCTTTCACTATTTTCATTTTCCTTTTCAAAGTTGTAAGAAGAGCTTACTTGTGGGGGTCCAAGAGCCCTCCCTTGGAGGAAGAAGGAACTCATAGTCCCCTTGCTTCTCAGTTTTTTCTTTCACTAATATCAGCCTTATCATTGGTGACATGGGTCTCATTGTTTCTTTTGTCCTTATGTCTCTATGTTTATAAATTTAGTTGTTGTTTTATTTCTTAGTTTAATTCTTAGTTGTTGTTTTATATTTCTTTTTCTAACCCTTTTCCTTGTAGTTGACCTGCTCAGCAAACCCAACTGAGCTTGCTGAAATGAACAAGAACCTTTCATCGTGAAAATAAAATCCAATCGTCCAATCTACTTCGGTGAAACGAACTCTGAAATATTGAAGAACGGTGAAGGAGAAATCACCCGAAGTGTCGAAGGCCAAAGTCAACGCTAACCTTTGATCTACTTTGGGAGCGTTCTCAACCGATGATCAAGTGTAGTGGAAGGATAGCGTAAGTGGATGTGTTAACTGAAAACAAGCGGTCACCTTCACTTTATGACTTATTCGGTAGGTAATCACTCAGGAGGAATTGCTACTCCAGAATTCAGGATCCATGAATAGCCAAAGTTCTGAAGTAAATGAGAACCGTCCATCTCATCGTGACATTAAAACATGATCGTTGATTTTGATAAGTGATCAAGCACTCGCTTGGCTTAGCACCTGGTCACCACCTACGATCGTATGGAATAAAGAAACAAAGGGCGAAAGAAGAGGAATCGCTTATACAATAAGCCCATGGTTCTGCACAAATGGTCACATGTAAATGGTTTGAAGGAAGCGCCTCTACATAATTTGATTTCTGCAATATTTGCAGAGACATGAAATTAAGTTAAACGAAATTGATCCATACCTGTGATCGATCAATGAAAATAATTTTCATTAAATTGAAAAGGCTTCTCAATAATATTTGAATAAAGAAAAATAAACAAGATTATTGTTAATGAAGAGGTGAGATGGTCCAAACAAAGGGACACATTGTTTCATATCTCACACCAGTTGGAAGACTATATAAACAAGAAAGAATGGAGAGAAGAAAGTGTAGTTGAATTTGTTGAAGTATATATATTTATATATAATGGACTAAATGAAGGTTCATTCTATCAGGTTGGTGCATGTTTACAAGATGGGTCTT
This sequence comes from Picea mariana, assembly GCA_032191745.1. Classification (NCBI taxonomy): domain Eukaryota; kingdom Viridiplantae; phylum Streptophyta; class Pinopsida; order Pinales; family Pinaceae; genus Picea; species Picea mariana. The sequence goes on from JASDQU011247710.1 coordinate 6,031, forward strand.
GTATGAGGATTGGATTCCTCACATCTCAGTTGGATCTGAGATCAACAAGCTAGGAATTTTTATGAGGGTTGGATTCCTCATTTCTCAGTTGGATCTGAGAAATACAAGCTGGGTCTTGTAACAGAGCATTGGGTCTCTCATAATTTCTTGAAGTTGAAGATATTCAAAGATTGATCTTATGTATTCATTCAAGTTAAATAAATAAATAAAATATGTATTCTTGTATATATTGGTTGAGAAAATGAAATAAATATATGTCGTTCAGTTAATTTATGAAAAGTGGAAAATTGTCCAAAGTTTCGTGACACTGATTCACCCCTCCCCTCTCAGTGTCAAGTATCCATTTCAACACTCTCTATTCCAAAAAGAGGAAGTGTGTGGGAAACTTCCAAAAGAATAGAAACCCTAAGTGCTAGGGAAAAGGATTTCAAATAAGCATTGGGAGTAGATTTTAAAGGTAGAGAGCACCATCAAAGAAAGGGTTAGATCATTAGAATATTATTGTTCATCCTTTAGTACACAACTGCATTTCTTATCTACAAAATATAGATCTCCATGTTCTTCTTCTTCTTCTTCTTTTGCTACTTGATTTCTCTCAAGGATTTGTGTTTGTATGTCTGAGACTAAGCATAAGGCTAAGTTTTTCAGTGTTCTTCTTTTATTCTTCCAATCCTCTTCCTAAAATATCAATAGGAGTATTTTTCACAACCATGTATATGTTTGATAATGCAATCAAGGGTTGTCTAATTGATTCATGGAGGATTAGTTCTTGCATTTGGTAGGATTCATTTTTAAGCATTAGTCAATTGGTTTACTGAAATGATTTGCAATGTGACATATCTTTTATGTATTGAACTCCCCAAAGAACTAATTTAGGGAATAGATTTAATGATTTATTAGATTTTGATATTTCTAAGTATGATATTTTTTAGAGTGTGCTCATCATATTCTTTTCTAGTTTTAAATGCAAAATCATTTAAAATTCTCTGAAGTGATCAACCCCATTTCACTCTTTTTCTTGTGAAAAAATATGGTTGTATATTCTACTTGCATGTGTTTTAGAGGAATGTTATAATGAAGATAAACATATATTTATTTTGATATTGAATCCTTTCCTTATGTTTTTATTGTTAATAAGTTGCTTGGCCCATTTCCAGGCAGATGTTGCACTCAAGGAAAAATCTGTTTATCAAGAACCATTCTATATAAAAAATAAAACAATAAAGAATTTGGGGTTTGTTGTTTAGAATTCTCCCATTTGATAGTCCAGTTCAAGAACATTAGCTACATCTTTTAGAAAAACAAAGGAGTATAACCTCTTTAAAAATGTAGGGGGGTTTTATCCTCATGATGTTAACTTAAAGACTGTAAAACAATCTTTTAGATCAACAATGACTTAGGGTGGGCACCTAGAAAGGTAGAGCTGAAGTTTTGGACTATGGATTTTATGTCCTTTGTATCCCTGCCACTGCATTATGATCATGGTTTCTCTTTTATTTCTTGTTTATTTAATCATGCTAGTTGCAACAATATTTGGGCCTTTAGCCCCTCTTCCCATAAGAGAATGAGGTACAAGCCCCATTGTTGGGTACAGGTAACCCAAAGACCCAAAATATGAGGAAACAAGGGGTATGAAGATGGAAAGTGACAAAATATGATCGAGAATGGTACAAAATACCATCAACAAGAACCCTTGGTAGCACCCCTTTTTCCCGGAGGTGGAAAAATTACTATAACCCCAGGACAACCACCAAGGTGAAATAAGGAAAAAAATAAAACTTCTGAGCAAACATTCTATAATCAAGGAAAGAACCACTACAACTTATTTGAATGCACCAAATATTAAAATGATACTTACCATGAGACTGGACTAGTTACCTCATGAAGCAATACCCGTTGCCTTTGGTGGATGAAACTGATGTGGTGGATGTTTCTCTACTATTGCTGCTGATGGTGGTGTGTGGTGAAGAGAAGGGTATTTGTATGCTCATTGTGGGCTTTGCTGATCATCCAACTCTCAACATTCCATGTCCGCTACCTGCGAGCCTTGAGACATCATCTCCTTAGTTACCCCTAGGATGGGGGGGGGGGTAACTCAACCTTATTTAAATTTTGACCAGCATAAGCATTCAAGTGGTCAACCATCTCGTCGCTAGGTTGGGAAAGGACAACTCCAATTGCTACATTGGATACGTCGACATGAACATGGGAATTTTTCTTCCAGATAGGAAATCTTAAAATAACAACTTCCACAAGTTTTCTTTTCAAAATATCGAAAGATTCATTACAATTCGCATGCCCTATGAAATCCATGTTGTTTATCAATAACTCATCGATGGGGAAGGTAATATCTAAGTAGTTCCTTATGAACTTCCTATAATACCCAGTGTGCCCTAGAAATATTTTAATTTTCTTTGATTGACTGATGGTTTTAGATTGATAATAAATTTGATTTTTTCCATGTTGACTTTAATTCTGTCTTTGCAGACAATGTATTTGAGTAGTATACCGATAATGCATACAAACATACATTTTTTTATGTTTAGAGAAAGATGTATTTGTTGACACCTTTCGAACATCATTTAGAGCCAATGTATGTGATTTTTCAACAAACTATATATTGTCCAATCATAAAAGTAAATTTCCATTGTTTTATAAATATATTCTTGGAATGTTTTGAATACAATACGGGAAAATACAACAAGTGCATTCTTTAGTCCAAAAGGAATTACTTTGTAGGAAAAAGATCTGATCTCCGACACAAAATTTGTTTTCTCCTGATCTTCCTGGATAGTTGGTACTTGATTATACCCTGAACATCCATATGTGAACGAGTAAAAATGATGCCCGGTAACTTCATTTATTATATTTTCCGCAAATGGTGTGCAAAAAGGATCAATAACTATCAATTTATTCAGTCCCTGAAAGTTGACACAGATTCTAAAATTCTCTGGATTATGTTTCTTGGTTTGTACCACCATTGGGATGGTCCATTCTGATTTATTGATAGGATATATAATTATGGCCACCAACATACCCTCAATTTATTTTTGAAAAATTTGTTTAAATTTATGCACCAATTTATATGGTCTTTTCTTCATGGGTTTGCCTCTTGGTATCAGATCAATTTTCATCTCTCCCATTTTCTTAACCAACCCTTTCAAGTCTTTGCAGTGTCTTGAAAATATGTCTTGATAGTTCTTTAAAAGGTCAATTATTCAAATGTTTTTCTTTTTGGTCTAGTAGTCTCTTATTTGAGCCATTTTAGGTCGATCGTCATTCGATATGTCAACTTCCTTGAATTTTATTTCCACATCCATCTACTCAGGTGGTTTTGATTCCTATAATCTACATTATCCTTCATAGAATTTGTTATATGTCGGGGAGAAGTTGATTTTTCTTGGTTCATCATGGTTGTCTCGCTTAGATACCCTTAGTATTGTTTTTACCTCTTTGATTGCTCATGGATGGTATTTCTGCCATCTGAAACTTTTCCCTAGAAAAATTTCGTTCTCCATATCGATATGAGGTGCAATCTAATTATTTTGGTCATGGCATGATATATAATTACAAGTCAAGTTTGATCCTATGTCGACCTTTGATTTATGATTTTGTTGAGTTGTTTTGGCACTTGGTTTTTCAATATAGTCTCTAATCTCCTTGATTATTCTGCCAAGTCAACTTCTACAAGGTTAAATGAAAAATCCTTCATAAATTTTCTTTGAGATCCTTCTAGGTGAATGTTTTTCCCCGTGTATTTTCAATTTTGTACCACTTATGAGGAAGATCATCTAGCATATTGGGGAATATATGAGGCCATAATATTTAATCTTTGTACCCAATTCTTCTCCATTCCCTCTCACAATATTCAATATGGGTGATAGGGCTGAACCCTGACTTAGACTTTGGTATATTTGTTGCAGTTGATAGTTTTTTTCCTCCAAATCATTTGACAAAGTATGTGGTCGCAAAGGTTCAAGCTTGTAATTGGGATGCATGTGTATCCCACCATATCGTTGCTTGTCCTGTGAATGATTATACTAGACTCTATAGTTTGCCTTGTTCTCTGACTATCTTAGACACCTTCTCGATGTGAACCAGGGTTGATTCTCACTCCTTGAATTGGAATGGGGAAATCGAGGTAACATTTACATCCGTGGGGATTAAAATCAATTTCCGTTTGATTTTCTTTTTGTATATTGCAGGTATTGTTCTAATAGAGAAACAAGAAAGAGATTTATCCTTAGGGATGGCTTCAATCGACCAACATTCTCTTTTTTTTGATTCATAATTTTCTAGTTATCATTCATAGAGTTATTTGTCTGAGTTTTGACCTACCAAAAAGGGTGAACCATGTAGTAATTCTCCTTGTAGATTAGGTTCAACATTAGTGTGATCTCCTTGGATGACTTGGTATATATTTCTAGAATCAATGTATTCTTCCTAGGGTTCTATCCATGGCTTAATCTCCCTTTTCTAGTGAGTTCATATGGAAACTCCACTCATATGATTTTGTAAGAAGGTTTCATCCTATTTTAAGATTTTGTACAAAGTTTCATATTCTCAAATGCAGGAATTGTGGTACCATGAGAGCTTCATGAAATTTTTCCTTCTCTTGATATTAAGAATGTTCCTAGATACCCAAATGTTAGAGAAATATTTGCCTCACCCTAGGCAATCTTGTAGAAAGGGCCTTATTACATTTCCCTATGCCGACTCATCCTCCTTGTTGATAAAATACAAAAACAAAAATACAATTTTTTCCACTTGTACGCATCTTGCACACTATACAACAAGCATATACGTAGGCTTCTCCACCACAGCCTGCATACATCGATATTTGTGCCAAAAAATCAAAATTAAATGTTGGGTTTCCATGTCACGACAGGATATCTCTGATCCTTGGCCTTCCATATACTGGAAATGTTCCGACTCGACCCTTCAGTTCCATTTTGAAGGCTATAAGTGGGCCAATTACAAGCTATGGAAAAGGGGAAAGAATTCAACTTTGAGAGCAAAGTTACTTTGGAGAAATTATTACTTCATATGGATTCTGCATGCCTTTTGCCTTTAAGTCTGAACATAGTGTTCAGCCCCCAAGCTCTTCCCTTATTTATGGAGAACCTCATTTTCTCCCTTCTATGAGCTTGCCTTCAGTGGAGGATTGAAGTGGTGGAGGCCCAGCTGGAAGGAACGTGGTTTCTCGGTTCTGAACTGTGCCGACATGGAAGTCTGTAATATTTTCACTTCTGCTGATCATTTATTAATAGAAATACTCTCTTCTCGTCCAATTGATATCTTGCAAATATATGAGTTATTATCCATGGGCATGTTTGTTTTGTATATTAATGGATCATGCTATCTAATGTGATAACCTTTTATATTATCACTATATGCTTGCTCTGCATGTTTGTTGAGAACTTGTTGCATGTATAAATCTTTGGGTCAAAGTTCTCAACGGTGGACATCATCAAACATTTGGATGAGGTAGGTCCCATTATTATCTCGCTTGCACATTGGTTTATATAACATGTTTATGGGATAGAGTTTATTTCTGCAGTCATATCCATTTGTTGTGGTTTACCCTAGCCATAGAGATATTTTCCTCGTAACAGAATTGGCGACCATACTGGGGATGAATCTTCTTTATTAGGGTTTGAAGTACCTTTCTCCTTAGATTTCTCTCGTTTCTATTGTGGTTCTTGTTGTATCATTGCTTGACAGCTCCTGTTCACTATGGGTATGAGTTTTCAACCTTTCTCCCTTTCCTAGACTTGTTTTAAAGCATATACACACCTTTTGACTTGACAATCGCATATACACATGGGTTGTCTCACTGCAAGTTGCGTATATACGCTCTATTTTCCTAAACAATCGCGTACATCAGTTTGCCTTGCATTTTTTCCTAGTCTGGTGTTTGTTGTGAGGGATTTGATGCTTGATGAGCCTTCTTGGGTCTCTGTAGTGTCTATTGAGTGCCTGTGGGATGACAGGAAACCCTCTTTTGGTTGAATTTCTGGGCGAAGTCTTTCTCTTCATCTTTTCATTTTTTTATTGTCCTTGCACATTGGGCTGGGTGTTTTATTGCTTGGTATCCTGTTTGAGTTATCTCTTTTTTATACACAGTAGGGTTATATATCAAGTTACTTTTCAGTCCAAGCATTTTTAGTTTTGATATATTGAAAATACAAAAAAATAGGCATTTTGCATTGCTTGGAAGTTTTTCCTTTTGAATCTTTACCATTAGCTTAGTGCATATAGTGAAATATTTCATTTTTACTTTTGAATTGTAGATTTGAATTTGAAAATTGCATTGGTTTTTAGAAGCATATCATTCATCGAAAGTTAAAGTTAGGACTTTGCATTACTCTCATATTTACTTTTCTTGCAAAGTCATAACACCATGAGTTTCACTACCATACCTTTTTGAGTAATCATGACCATAAAATCAACGCTATAATTTAAAATTTATTAGTAACGATTTTATTTTCTAGGGTGCACAAACTAGCCTAGGATTTAGTGCCTTGGAATAGGATTTTGTGAGTAAAATTCTCCAAGAAAATTAAATCAAAATATGTGTCTGAGTCAGGGAGTGGAGAAATCCACTGTATAATTGGTAAAATCAGGAGGCACCATTCACACCAAAGTTAATCACGAGGTCACGTGAAGTCAGTTGAATGGATATCCCCCGATACCTTTCTAGCATCATAGATAATTCTGGGGATCTATTCGTATCTAGGGATCTTTCTAGTGCCTTTACCTCCATGAGAGGTAGTGCTTTCAATGTTCCAAGCTTTGCTATCCTGCCCATACGGTGGACCTAACTTACGGCTGCTCGCTTGTGCATCGATTATATAGTGGTTTATTAGTTTCTTGACTTAGGTGTCTCATAGGTTACTTGCAGGGGTTATTCTGCAGGTACCCTGGGTCAAAGAAGGGTCAGACAACACACAACCTTTATGGAGGATTACCTCTCCGGGGGGATCTGATCAACTAGTTGTTAAGCCCATGAGGGCCCTTATAACTGATTATTTTACCTCTGATATTTAGCAGGGAGTCTCAGGACCCTCTTGGGCGAGACATACCTTCTTTAGGGAGGGAGGCCACTCAACCACTTTACCCCATTTGCATGCATATTGGCCGTTTGAATTTTTGTATGCTCTTTGACTACTAGTTGGCCTTAGGAAATATTTTTTATCTTTAGAGTCTTAAGTCATCGTGGAGACGGACCAGCCTCCCGGACGGTCCCATCGTTTGTTACAATTACCACCGTATTTCGAGCCTTTTCCTTCTAAAAGGAATAGAGTTATTAGGAGTGGTACACACACATCCACCATTTAGACTTGTGATTCTAAAAGGATGAGTACTGAACCTAGTATTCATAACACTGGGATCCCTTCAACTCCCATACCCTCTATAGTTAATGGCACCCCTTCGACTCCTGCAACATCCATGGTTGTAGAGTCATAGGTACCTATCATTACTATGGTTTGACCTATAGTAAATTCTCAATCTCTTGCCTCGAACCCTTTTGGGTCTCTTGGTCAGTCACTGAGATACAATATTCAGTTCATCCTTATGGCTTCTAGTCCCTTTTCTTATGGTATGCCCAACTTCACTTCACAGTTTTCAAACTCCATCCCAGGTGTTGGCCCTAATTCTAGCGTTGGAATTGGGGGAAGTACACCTCCCTACACTCCTTTTTCATTTGGTGGATCTCAAATCCCTTAAATGACTCCTAATATGGGAGGTATTCATGTTTTTAACCCTGGGTCCAATCCTCCTACTTTTGGGTGGAATAACCAACCTGACAGACAAGCTTCGACTCAAATTCTATCCTACAACCCCACCTCCTTGGTGCAGATTCCGACCAATACATTTGGCATGAAGAATATGCCTTTATCCTTTGGGTTCCCACCTAGAAGAGGTCAGTTTCACACTTTGGGCAACCCCCAACTTGGATCTAATCCGACTGGGGAAAATTTGTATAACCCTCATCAGAACATTCTTGTTGGAATGATGCCCAACCAACCTTATATAAATCATCCTGAAGGAGGGCCTTATAATGTCGGATAGGGCCATGGTGTTTACCAGAACCATAGATGGCCTCCAAATATGCAAGAACAATATTTCCCGGGAGGTTGGGGCCAGATGTCGCAACCCTGTCTCCCTTTTTTGGCCATGCTTAATCTGCCAGATTTGTCTAAGTTAATGAATGACCCTGTGAGTCACAATCCTACATGGCCCCCCATCCCCACCAAACTTCCTTTGGACATCCCAAAGTTCAAGGGTAAGAATGGAGAGGATCCTGGTGATCATGTCACTACCTTTCACCTTTGGTGCTCATCAAATTCCCTTAATGACGATTTTATTTGTTTGAGATTATTTCAATGCACCCTCATCGAAGTTACTGTGAAATGGTATATTGAAATGCCTAGGGGGGCATATGGGGCTTTTAGTCAGTTGGTGATGGTCTTTCTTAACCACTTCTAGTTTCCCATTCGTTATGATGCTGGCCTGGAATTTTTGTCAACTTTACGCTAGGATACCGTCACTCATATCTCGGACCATATCCAGGAGTGGCGTAGATGGAAGAGGTTGATTAATACCCCTATACTCATGGCCTTTATTTTAGAATGGTTTCTTAAGTCTTTTCACGATCCTATCTCAAAGGAAGTTGCTACTTCCGGGGTTACCACTGAGGAAGAGGTGATATTTAGGGCCCAACAATTAGACTTGATATATGCTCATTATGGGATGTTATACCACCTTCTTCCTAATGCATCGTAGTCTACTTACGAACCTAGGAAAAAAATTAGACCTCATGCAAATGGCATTGTAGGTGCTGCCAATGTAAAATCTGCAGACTTGATGACAAACCATTTGAAAGAGTTGTCTTTAAGCCAGTCTGCAGGAGGGCCAACTTCATCTATGTCTTTGAACCCCACTCATCGGATGTACACTCCATGCAATCTTCGACCAACCCAAATGGTAACCAACAACTAGGAGGGACTAAGAAGAAAGGACGCAATAACCATAAGGGTGGGAAAAATGGTAATAAACCCAAGGAAAATAATAATAATGAGAAGATGGGTAGTAATGATGGAGAGGGAAAATGAGAAAGACATAAGGTGAAGTTTCCGTATAATCTTTGCACAGATGATCACCTTACCCATTTATACCACAAAATTGCAGAAGCTGCGAGGCTATTATCTCAATTGCCCGCCGTGCTGACAAATCCATTCCCACATAATCAACACCTAGCCTCGAGCTCCTCAAACGTCAGAAATGCAACTGGTGGGGGTCAAAACCAGCAGTCACAAGATGGCGACCATTTATGTATCAATATGGTATATGTGAAAGTTAATGTAGCCACTCAATCTCAAGATTATAACTCTTCAAAATCTAATCCTGGTCTAGAATCTCCTCCTCCTCCTCCAGAGATGACTTTATAGATTGAGAAACCAGAGACACCACCTCATATTCTGAAAGGAGTACTCAAGTGCTCTACCCATAATCCAAATGCTAGAGATGCCCATAACTACTCTATTTTTGAGGACCTGGGTCAAACCCGTTGTGTGATGTTTGCTTTGGAGGTACTCTAGACGTGTCCTTCATAGAGGAATGCCTTACTCTCTGCTTTAGGAGCTCTATAACCTAGTGGCTCAAAATTGATCAAGTTTGATGTCACATATGTTAAGCCTTGCTTTCCTTACCATGTGGCTTTCCAAATCCATCTGGAGTAATCAAAGTATACCATCAAAAGTGTGGTTGTTGATGAAGGCGCTGTTATTTATGTGGTGTTCCTGGTCTATTGGAAAGCTCTCAGTTCTTCGACTCTTTCCAAGTCATTGAACATGTTTACTGCTTTTGATGGTCATTCCTTCCACCGTCACGGTATTCTCCTTGCCTTTCTGGTCTAGTTAGGTCGGAAGATGGTAGAGGTGGAGGTAGAGGTGGTTGATGCACATCTTGATTATAACCTGTTACTAGGTTGCAATTGGATTTATGCTATGATCATCGTTGTGTCGTCCATCTTATGTACTCTTTGTTTTCCTCTTGAAGGGAAGATCGTGATGATCGATCAATTATCCTTTGCGTTCTCTAGTCCTAATGCATCTCTTGGATCGTCGATCCCTGTGATCAACAATTCTCAGTCGACAACTAAGAATATCGATGTCGGAATGTATTATTCCCTTATGGATAATTTCAACTTCTCAGCACTTAGCCATCATTTTTATGTCATGTCCAGTAGGCCCGTCTCGATAGGGAGGTCCATTCCTTTCCACACTTCTTATTTTAGTGATCTGTGGACCCTACCTTCCCCGACTTCACCTTGTGAAGGTCAATTGCATGTTGGAATGGCCATGCCATTATCGACAATAGATATTGTGTATCAAGTTCTTCTCGACGCTTCCACCGATCCTGATCATGTTCCCTTATTGACGGATGAGGATGATCCCACTCTTAGACCCGTGTGGTCCACTTCATTGTCTTTTTCACATGATTGCCTTGATGGGACTTTGCCTTCAGATGAAGCCATCATCGAAGCCATGAATGGTTCCAACAAACCTTGGGATGATATGCATCACCGCTCTTATTTTCTCCTAGAGTTTGAAAGAATCAAACAAGATGACTTTCGATCTACTTTGAGTGAGATAGTTCATGCCGTAGTTCCACTTGATACACACAGAATTTATGCTGAAGGAAACATGGCGATTATTACTCCTATCATCACGATCGGCATCTCTCGTACCCCTAGCAAGGTTGAAAATGTAAATATCGATGCGGATTGTTCGCCAGAAGAAATCCTGATCTACACCGACCTCTTCAAGGAATTTCGAGACATATTTTATTGGTCATATGAAGAGATTCCAACAATCAACCCTCGTATTGTCGAACATGAGATTAAAACTTATCTGCATGCTAAACCTGTTTGGCAATGTCTTAGAGCTATCAACCCTCAAAAGGCCTTTGCTATTAAGGCAGAGGTTGAGAAGCTACTTAATGTTGGATTCATCTACCCAGTTCCTTTGACTGAATGGGTATCCAACCCTGTTCCCATAGATACAAAGCAAGGAACCATCCATGTATTTATGGATTTTCGTGACCTGAACAAGGCCTGTCCTAAAGATAAATTTCCCACACCTTTCATCGATCAGATTCTCGACGAGTGTGCAGGAAGAAAAGTATTTTATTTTATGGACGGATTTTTCAGTATATAACCAAATTCAAATCAAACTTGAGGATCAACACAAGATGACATTTATTTGTCCTTGGGGTACTTTCGAGTACCGAAAAATGCCTTACGGCCTTAAAAATGCCGGAGCAACCTTTCAATGTGCCATGAATTTCTCTTTTCACGATCTTAAACACATAGTCGAATCTTACCTTGATGATATTTCTGCTCACTCTCACGAGAGAGCGGACCACGTTATACACCTTTGTATTGTTTTTGAAAGATGTCATTATTATAGAATCTGTTTGAACCCTCACAAGTGCATCTTTTGCGTTAAGTCTGGTCGTCTTTTGGGTTTTCTAGTTTCTAAGAATGGGATCATGGTAGATCCACTTAAGGTTGAGGCAATACTTCGGTTTCCTCCCTTACGCATGATTAGACAACTTCAGGGTTTACAGGGGAAAGATAACTTTCTTCGTCGGTTTATAGTGAACTATGCCACTATCACTAAAGGTTTCATGCATCTTTTGAAGAAGGACACCCCTGTTATCTTGGATGAGTGAGCCCAGAAATCCTTCAATGCTTTGAAGAAATATTTGGTGTCGACGCCTTTGTTGAAGCCTCCTGACTACAATAGAGATTACTTGCTTTACATCACCACATCTGAGGATACGATTGGCATGGTTCTAGTTCATGAGGATGATGAGCTTCGTGAGCACGCCATCTACTATCTTAGTCGAATTTTACTCGGTCTTGAACTTAATTATACTCATGTTGAAAATATAGCTTTGGCTTCCTTTCACACAGTTCAGCGTTTGCGTCATTATATATTACTTTGCAAGACTACTATCGTTGTTGATGTCAATCCATTTCAATACGTCCTTACCTAACGTATCATAGGGGGAAAATACAATAAATGGATTGTCATTTTACAAGAATTTGATCTCGATTTCGCTTCTGCAAAATCCAAGAAATCACTAGTATTTGCAGAGTTAATATCCAATCTTCCATGATTAGATGAGGAAGTTATCCATGTTGATTCGTTTGCAAATGAACACATTTTTCTTTTCTCATCGTTTGACCCTTGGTATGGAGATATTGTTCTCTATCTTCAAACCTTGAAGTTCTCCTAGCATCTCTCACAAGGTGATCGATGACATATAAGATACCAAGCTAAGAAATATATTATCGTCGGTGACACTTTGTATCGTTGAGGAATAGATGATATCTTGTGTCGTTGTTTAAATCACAAAGAAGCCGAGTCTATCCTGAACAATTTCCATAGTGGGATTTGTGGTGGTCATCTATCCGGGCTTGCGACAACCCAAAGAATTTTGTGAGCTGGTTATTTCTAGCCTACTATATTTAAGGATTGTATTGAAGTGGTTAATAAGTGTCACCCCTACCTGGTGTTCACTCAGAAAATGCACTCACATCCAACCCCTCTTCACCTAGTCATTACCATCGGTCCCTTCACCAAGTGGGGGTGGAATTCGTCAATTGCAACCCAACTTTGGTTGGGGGTCATCAACACATTATCATGGTCATCGACTACTTTACTAAGTGGGTCGAGGCCATGAATACAATTAAATACGATGGGAGGACTGCAACCTTTTTTGTATTCAATCAAATTATCGCCCAGATCAGTATCCCGAGTGAGATTGTCACTGATGATGGCAGTCACTTTCAGAATGAAATGATGGAAGAACTAGCATCTAATCTAGGGTTTACACATGGTCATTCTTCTCCTTATTACCCCCAGGAAAATGGACAAGTAGAGGCCATCAACAAGTCTCTCAAGACCATTTTTCAAAAAAATGTCAGTCAGAGTAAGTCTGACTGGCACATCATGCTATATCCAACACTCTGGGCATACCAAACCTCGGTCAAGATTGCCACCATATTTTCCCCTTTCTAGTTAGTACATGGTGTGGAGTCGATATTACCTATTGAATGTGAAATCCCTTCTCTTAAGTTGGAAGTCACATTCCTACCTGACACTTCTAATCTCGAGTGATGCCTTGTACACCTAGAGAGTCTTGATGAGCAGCGTCGAGATGCCTCTATGGCTATCGAGGTGAACAAAAGACATGTCAAGTTCCAATATGATAAGTTTCTCTATCCTCGGTTGTATGTTGAGGGTGACTTGGTCCTCTTGTATGATCAATTCAAAGAAACACTGGGGGTAGGCAAGTTTAAACCCATGTGGCACAGTCCTTACATCATGCAACATGTTCTAGAAAAAGGAGCCTATGAGTTAGAAGATTATGAAGGTAGTAGGTTGGATGAGCCCATAAATGGTCTCTACTTAAAAATATATTACGCTTGAGCCCCAGGCTTGGGAAAAACTCTCTGTATACTAATGTAATTTAGTGTATATATCTTTTTCTTTTCGTCTTCAAGTTGCTTATCGAGTTTTCACTTGGTTGATAGATGTCAACAAAGTCTTCGATCTACCTAGGATTCGTAGACAGAGCCAGTCATCATAAATGGAACTTGGCTTCTGCTGCTTGGATGGTTTATTCACCTGAGGGTATACTGGTGTCTTTAGGTGGCATATGCTTAGGGCCATCCACGAACAATGTGGCCGAATATAGCACCGTTATAGAACTTTTGCGTGATGTTATCTGACATGGCATTCATTGATTAGAATTTTTCCTGGATTCCCAGTTAGAAGTATGTCAGTTGAACGACAGTTACCGCGTGCGTGATCCTACTTTACTTCAACGATTCCTATGGGTACGTCTTTTAGAACGAAAATTTGATTTTATTACATATTATCATATTCCTAGGGGTTCTAATCATGTATTTGATGCTTATGCTAATTTCATTTTAGATTGGCATTTGTCACATAATTAAAAGCAATGAAAACCATCTAATCAATATATACATTGTAAAATATAAGTAAAGCCAAAGATCCCTTTTTATATATTTCAAAAAATATGGTGTTTATAGTACAAAATGGGGGCTAATACCCTCAATACACATATACAATCGGTATTACAATATCCCATGACATCTGTGCCTGTGGCGTCAGATGTGTGTCATGGTAGAAAACCACGATGTTTGTGAGACGTCGAAAGAGTCGTACCCATGCCCTGGGTACACCAACCACATGTCGCTGCATGGCTTCAGGAAGATCCTCTACCTGAACCGTGGGTATCCCGTGAGTCAAATGCAACAGGTTTCCCTGGATGTTTTGTAGGACCCTCTTGGCTTCTCCTCCCACCACCTCATCTCCCCAGTTCCTTTGTCGATGTCGAGGTAATCCTTTTGACTGTCATGAACCCACGTCTACGTTGAAAAAATTTCTAGTCAATACTTAAGAACCATCCAAATTTGTTTTTGTCCTAATTATACAAAAATACAAAAAAATGAAAAATGTAAAAACATTTTGACATACCTATGTCACCGTAGGCGATCCCTAGTGGGAGTGGCATGTATGGATCTCCTCTGAAGTTGATCCCCTCATAGGGAGAGTCATCCAGAGCGATGACTTGTTGCCAACACCAGTAGAATAAATCCTCGTTGTAGGGTTTCATTACCCTACCTCCCCCCTTATGCCTCATCACCTCTATCCACCATGCCATGGTTGGATTGCGAGGTCCTCTTGGAATAATATTGACTCTAGGTCCCAAACCTAGAACCCACTCAAAAAATAAACTGCATAGGATAGAGGAAAACCAAAAATTTCTTTTACTCCCTTGTTTGCACTCTGTCAACTGGCTCTTCATATTTTCCAGTAATGAGGTACACTAGTCATATACCATGGGTATCGTACACTGCACTGCGTAGAACATGAGTGGCATCGATGCCTAGTGCAATGAGGTCGAACCTGTGATCCTGGTCAATACTAGGACAATTATCTTTAGATTGATATCATTTATTTCCTGGATAGGGACTTGACTCCCTACCTTAGGAGTCCCTGCTACACAATGGGCGTTGATAGATTCCTCTATCTTCATCCCACTACCTGCTCCCCATGATTTGAGGTTTACAACTTCTCCCCAGCATGATAGACCAGTCAAAAATGAAATGTCCTCTACTTCAATTCTCAATAGTTTCCCATTGAGATTGACGCTCTCACTCTCAGGGTCCCAGTAACCCACAAGCATCTCGAGCAACCTCACCTGGGATCTCATTCCTTTGAGCGCCTAAAATTTATACAAGCCACATCTCTTTAAATCCATGTGTGCCCCCATATCTTGATCTACAACAACATCGACCTCCTTGTGCTCTCTCTCTCCATTCAAGAACCATCATGTCAAAGACAAATACAATTTTGGGTTAGAACCCTTCAAAATGGTTGTTTGTGTGCCTGTACGTGGCCTACTTTACATACAGTCGCATGTAGGGCTCGATATACGCACCCTATAGTTTACATATGAGCGTATACCTCATCGTATATGCGAACTAATCAAAGACAGCCTGCGTACACTGAAATATACACTTTACGCCCTCAATAACTAAAAATTTGGAACCTAATTCAAAAATTTAGTCGACTGAAATTGAAGAGGAAGAGAAAAAGAATTACTTGATCTAGACGGTTTGTCATTTCATTGCATGATTCTCCCGCAATAAGAATTTGAATCTTGGAGGTATTTTGGTCCAATTTGCACTAGTTGGGTAAAAAATTAAAATGGTATTTTAATTTTTGATTTTGTTACTATTTATAAATTATTTTTACCCACTTTCTATAATTTTAAACCATTTTTCACCTAATGGACTAATACGAAGGTGGATCGAGTTGGTTTTTGCAGTTTTAACCTAGGATTCTTGCATATTTCAGTGTTATGTTGGTCATTTGTCACCACGGGTAGGTATTTTCATTACCCATCATATAGGATAGGTATCCACTCCGCTATGCATTTCCACATTGTCCTATAACTGTCACTCTTTATGCCCTAGGTACAAACCCATTTGTTGCGACACACAACTTTCCATTTGCTATAAAGTTGTGTCATTATCAAGTGGTAGAGACTTACCGAACATGGGTGCCCTAGTTAGATCCCCTACTGCATTTGTTGCCCATACAGAGATTTTTTCATAGGACCAGGAGTCCCTCATAGCTAATACATGACTTGATGCTAAGCCTCATTTCTTATTCATAAACATGAAGCCTTATACCCCGTGGACTCCCAAATGAGTTTAATTTAAGCTCTTTTCCAACTCGTCTTTAAAAAATGAAAATATTGTTGAGTGATTTATCCCTTTCACACTCATTAAATTGGACTTGAAAGGTCATGAGTCCTAGTTAAGCTCTTTTCCGACTTGTTATAAAAAAGTGAAAATGTCGCCGAGTGAACTTGTCTTTTTCACACTCGTAAATTGGTTTTGAAAAGACGTCTATTTGGCACAAGTTTATCCCTTTTTCACACCAAGTAGACTAAAAGACATAAAAAAAGACATCTTTTGGCGTTAAGTTGTGATTTCATCTCATGCCCTTGCTTGCAATATTGAGCCTATAGCCGGTTCTCGATTTGCGTTATAAACCGGTTTCCTCAGAAATTTTGCATCCTCAACCAAACAAAGCCTTGTTTATATCCTTCACAATTTGACACCCTATACCTAGGAGGGAACATTCCCTCAAGTGTCCATCTCCCACATGCACTTCCCTGCATTGAGCATAGGTATGATCCACTGCTGGAACTATTTTTGCTTACTTGCGACATTCGTTTCCTCCTCTATATCATAGCATTCATTTTTCTATGAAAAAAAAAAAAAGACGGGCGGGAAGGGAGTATTATCTTATATCGGAAATAGTCGTGTCACCTTTGAACATAGCACAGAGTTATTTGAGTCCATTCATCATCATAATTTTGGGATTAGCATGGTCTTAGGAAGCTGAGCTCATTACAGAGTCTTCTTTACCCTCTGGTTACTCTTCTAGTCCCTATAGAGAATTTCATCGATGCCTCCTGCATCTTATGGTTTCATCATCAGGTCTATGCTGTCGTAGTCCTCCATATGTCTCATTCTCTTGTTCAAAGGAATTCTATCAACCTGTGTCGGCCACTCCTTAGAACTCTTTACTTTTCATGTCGGCCATACCCTCAGTTTGTCTCAGAATCACATGATACTGTAGTCCTATCATGCACCCTGGCCCTACTTTCATCATTCGTAGGTAACCTTGAACCTAACAATCGACTTTTCATCATTGTAACATACCCACTACCTAAAATCAAACTTTTTCGTTGATTTCTCAACAATGAGAATCCTCGAAGCTCACAGCAGCGAAAGGCCAAACCCGATCCATAGGTCCTTATTTCCCTGTCACAGCCTCTTCTTCACGTGCCTATGACATTTCCTGATGATAATTTTGGGTTTCGGGGTTTCATGATTCCTGATGACAAGAGTTCCTGTCCTCTCGAACTCCTGATCTCCAATTTGTCGATGCGCCCCTTTATGTGCTAGCCCTCCTGGCTAAACTCTTGGCCCATATGACCACTATTTCACAAGACCGCATCCTTATCTCCTTTCGGGGTTTTGGGCTTCCAAAAGCCAATGCACTCTGACTTCAGCTAGCCCTTCGGGCTAGACCTTTGGTCCACGTGACCTTCCCCCATATGACCGCAGCCACACTTCTTATCGGGGTTTTAGAATTTTCAATGCCAAAATGCATTTGTCCTTAGGACTCGCGATCCTCCGATTCCCGATATGACGTCAGTTAATAACCCCTTTTTTCCTTTAGCGCGATCAACGGCTGTGATCACCCATGAAACCAATGGTCCCTGCTTTCTATCGGGACTTCGAGGTTTCAAATGCCATAATGCTTTTGTTCTCGGGACTACCGATCTCTCGTGATTTCGCGACTTCTGATGCTCCAGAAGTCATGTCCTCAGAACTCATGAACTACCAAACCCCGATGCACCTATTGAATTTTCTATCAGGACTTCCCTGAGGGTCTGGGTCTCCGCCACGTGTTCCGGATGATAGATGGCCCGGATCCAATCTCGTGATTTCGGAGTTTTTGATACCCCGACGACAGAATTTCTCTGTCAACTCAAAACCCCGGTAGCCGATATACCGACGGGCTCTTGATTTCTGCCATGTGTCTGCATAAACGGTCGGTCCAGACCATTTCACTGTTTCAGGACTTGAAATGCCCCAACTTTCTCGACCTTGAGAATTCCGATATCCCAAGTACCGATATCCCGATGTGTCAACCCTCTTGTCAGGATTTTAGAAGGTTTAACCCTCATGCATCTCTTAGTGGATCCAACGGCTATCGGTTTTTTCTAGCTAAGATCTAACGGCTCAGATCTGTCCCACCTCACGCATTCTTCCACTACTTCGTGGATGTGGAAAGATCAATGGTCCAAATGTTCTCATGGACCTTGGGGGTCTACGATCCCGATTTCCTCGCTATTCATGAAGATAGAGGGAAAAGGGGCAAGGTATGTAATGCCCTTATTTCTTTCGTCAGTCTAATGGTTGTGAATGACCCTGAGTCTTCCGACGGGATATCATCCATCGATTCGTTGCTTATCCCTACACTGTTACCTCATAATTTTAAGAGGGTCATTCCTCCTCGTATAGGGTTATTAATACTTGCCCATTCAAGTCCTTTTTCCAGGTTCTTGGTAAACCTTTCCAAGGAGGGAATCTCTGTTAAGGGATCTATACCGGGGCATCCCGGCAGATAGACAAGGGGAAACAAATTCCTGAGGACGGACTGGAAGTCTAACTTGGTGATGCAAGCACCACTTGCTATGTCGAAGCAGATCCTCAATTCCACAATTTACTGTACTGGAATCTACCTTGAATATGGTCTTTCATCATTCTTTGACAGAGCTAAACTTAGTTATCTGTCACTATGCTTGGCAATTCTATTCCATTTGACAAGACTCCTCTTAAATTGGTGGATTAAACATTTTTCCTTTTGTTTAGCACCCAACAGAAAAGACTTGGCATATGATGTTAAGCGCCATATGACCTTTCAATGTGGCTTAAAGTCCCAATGGAAAATCACAAAAAGTACAAATTGTACCTTCCTTTGGATTTCCACTCCCATACACTACTCGACACGTATCCTCCACCGAAAATCGCCAAGGTGCCTCAAACTCCACATCCTCCCTTCTCCTCTAAGATCTGGACCGTCTATTTCTCAGCCTTTAATCTTTGCTATGATCTTGTCCATTCGATTCTCAATGAATCTCAACTGTTCATTCTCCCTTTGGCCAAGCTCCACTCAAATCTATACCGTTGATTTCTGGGGTGTACATTCTCCTTTGCTCTCCTCATCGATCCCGCTCTGTTCCCAATCATTGATTCAACTCTGCTCAACCATGATGTTTACAGAATACCCATATGGACTGGGTTTTCTCCACTGTGACGTTCTTTATAACTTACAGTTATCTGCAATATCTCTCACCCTCAATGCTTTTCTACTAAGATTGATGGATCACGTTCATTAAATCAATGATAACAGA
>JASDQU011247714.1:0-25641 GCA_032191745.1 Picea mariana
ATTGTGGATGTGTATTTCTCAGTGATCTTGTGGTTATTATGCTCTTATCTTTATGAAATGCAAAGAACTATAATGATAGCATAAACATTAACATCATGGTGGTTCTAACCTTGCGGGGTAGGTTGGGCAGGTAGTATGTGATGTGATTCTTGTGATTATCTTATGATCCGTATGATTCGATATGATATCTTATGTTATCTTGGTGTTATTTGATGATGGTCCTTATGAGATGCATTGAATGTTTAATATTTTTATTGTTATATGTCGTTATTGATTGTAGAAGGAAATGATGTTGGGTTGCTGATAATTAATGTGGTAATACATCGATGTGCGTACCACAGTTCATGATGATAATGCGTCGGCATTGTGTTGTAATGATTATTAATGCATTAACATTGTTTCATTAAATTATGTGAATGATGTGTGGATGATGTTTCTATTAATTATGATATTTTAAATTTCCTAACACAACAATAAAAGAAAAAAAATTTGTCTGTTATACGTCAGTTTTGTTGTCATAACGGTGGGGCCGTGACACCCTCCCCATTCCCCCTTTAATCCTCACTACTTTCATTTATCTATACTTCCCCACCATTTCTCACTTCCTCTCATCCCATTCCCAAATGATTTCCTCCCCTGGTATCACCTATCTCCCTCTCTTCTTTGGCTCATCACCTCCTCTCATCCCCCCCACCCCTCCTTCTTTCCTCACCATGCCCCTTGGATTCTCCACCCTTTCCTCTACCTACATCCCCATATTCCCCTAGGATAGTAATTCCCTCTTCCATTAGGCTCTTACCTCTACCCTAACCACCTTCATTCCAAGGCCATAGACCCCCCCTTGGGAGAGGGGGAATGGGGAGTAGAGAGAGAGAGGGAGACAAAGGTAAGGAGAGGGGGGACAGGAAAATATGTAGAGAGGGAGAGAAGGGGGGAGGGATTTTTGTGAGGGAGAGAATGAGAGAGGGAGGGAGGGATATAGAAAGAGAGGAAGGTGGAGAGATAGGGGAGAGAGGGGGGAAGTGATCCAAGGGATCAAATTTTGCTCAAAAAATAAAAGTGCTCGGAATCACTTCAAAACGAACATGTGCGTATGCCTCTTCCTTACGATCCCAATGCAACTTGAATAGGTTCAATAAAATGTCCTATGAGTGATATATCATGTTCTGTTCATTTTTCCAAATAGATAAAATTTTGTTGGTTATACAATCCGTATAGTGCTGACATGGCATGGTGCGGTCCCACACATGGCAGGTGATGTGGACCGTCCATTGGGTANCGTGGGTTGCCACGCGACACCCCTCTAGTGTATAAAATGTGGTGTAGTCCGTGGGGGTCGAACCCCCAACCTCCAGGAAACATGTCAATGATTTTCCAGGGCCTGAGCTACCAGCTCGCCCATGGCTTAGTTCATAACCTTTTATATCAACTTTGTGTTTTTAGTAAATAGATTAGGTTGTTGGTATTTTTATTTAGTGAAATCAGGGTGGTTGCATCCCCCATATTTTTGGAACAGATTTGATATTATCAACATGAAATAGTTTTGTTTCCTGGAACCTATATAAGATTGTTATTTTGTAAACATTGGATCATCTCAGCCTAGGGAAAGACTATGGATTTTTCATTTACAGACTTGAATGGAAGATAATACTCATCACAACTTTAGCTTTTCCGCATTGTGGTTTTATTCAAGTCATGTTTATTTCAATTTCTAAATAGATTGTGATTTCTTTCGCTGTCATGGTTTACTGCAAGATGGTATGATAAAAGTTTATATATTATCCATGCTTCATGTTCCAGATTTAACATACAGTAATCATTCGTTCAAACTTGAATTAAGAGATTTATCTTTATCTTTGATTGAACATTTATATGCAAGTTCTCACAACAAGATTTATCTTATCATGGTTGCTTTTAAAATTATGAGATTGTTGTGATCGTATCTCTTATGTGTTCTATCATTTGAATTTCATCATTACTGCTTCACATTTATTAGAAGCAATTTTAGGATCTGGTGCAGGTTTACCTCATCAGATAAGGTGATTGGATGCTACGCATTGAACAGATATTGGATGCGATAATAGGTCAGCCCTGTTATTTGATTTCATTAGTACAATAGATATAGAAGTTCCCTGTAGTTAAAACACTTTTTACCATATGTTATTTCTTTTATTAAATTAGACAATTTGATATTCGAATTATTAAATATAAACACCTAAGAAAACAAATCAAAAAGATTAGATAACAACTTTCCTGTTGTTTAAAAAATCAATTACATTCGATTTTCACGGATTTAGATTAAAATTCGTAGCTTGTACATATTATATATATATATTAGAAATAGAATTATTTGTATATATTGTGCATATGATAAGTAAAGTTATTTTATAAGTATTAATTAGTTAGACTGCAGATAAATATTAGATGTATATATATTTTTCAGCGAGTGTTATTTATTAAGTTATTGTATTTTCTTTAGTTATATTTTTCGCTTTTTTTAGGACTTAGATCGGCCAATGGAGCTGCTAAACCCATCGGAGTGGATTAATCCAAACGGCTTGGGTTAATTAGACAACCCCGGACCAGATTCACTTCTCCAATTGACGAGTGGTCAATTTTGCCCGTCAACACAACTGCAACCAGACCAGTATCTCAAACCTGCTAAGGTGTAGAAAAAGTTCCCATTTTGGAGCAAACAAATCTCTGACTAACTCTGAACCTGTCCTCCTTTTATTTCAAAGAGTAATCAACCAAAATCATCAAATATGCAACATCTTCAAAGCTTTTACCAGTGGTACAAATCTTTATTATGTGAATAAATTTTTTGAAGTCGAACACAAAAAGAAGTCATTGGATTACCAGCCATGAATGTATGTTGTTAACCAATGCGAGAGGACCCACCATTGATGTCAATGGGCCTCAAGGTACCTGTAGTACATCTTAACAGGTAGGAATAGATATTTTGATGTCGAGTCACCTGTAAGATCTATCAACCAAGAGACATTAATGTGTTCCCATGGTTGTTAGCAAGGAGATCTTCCATTAAGGCATGCTGATTCCAAGGTACTAAATAGTCTCTAGCCTCATCTCCAGATAAGGTGTTGATGTCGATGGAGTGAGACTTGTTGGAAGGTGGGCCTTAATATATCCCACATCATCCAACTCGAGTGCAAATATAAAAATTTGTAGAAAATTATTTGATGAAACAATAATCACTTACTTGTGGATTTTACGAGCCCAAGTTAGTTATTGCTTGTTGCTTTTTCATATTTTGTGAGTCTGAAAAATAGCTAAAAGAAGACTCCAAGGGGTTTTCTTTCCCATAATAATCTACTGGGTCCGGAAAAGGAATAAGCCTATACCCAATAGATGCTCCTCTCATACTTTAATGAGCAACAAAGGAAGCAAACAAGCTCAAAATTTATTAGATTAAAGTAAGAGAATATGGCAGTATTATAAAATGTTTCACAAAATAAACAATCTTACCTTCTTACCTGTTGCGAAAAATAAAGATGCTTCCATTTTGTACCTGCCTCAATCCTGCAGAACTTAAAAACATATCAAAGAAGAAAAAAAAAACTATATAGACAAGAGAAAAACCTTTTATCAATTTTTTTTTTGTTTATATTATTATTTTAGATTTAAGAAGGAAAAAGAATCAAGGAGTAACAAGAGTAGAGGAAGACTCTTCTCTTACTAACTCCATTTATGTTTGTTTTGATATATCCGGCATGAAATCATCTTTGGATAGAGGTTTATGATAAATTCTCAGTCGATGTCCATTTACAACGAAAGAATGTTGCGAGTCATCAATGGTCTTAATCTTAATGGAACCATTGTCAAAAACTGTCTCGACTTCATAAGGTCCTAACCAATGTGTTGTAAGTTTTCCCTTAAAAGTTTTGTACCTTGAATCAAATAATAAAGCCCAGTCACCGGGTTGAAAATGCTTCTTTTTAATAAACTTATCGTGCCATTTACTTCGTTGATTTTGAAATAAAATAGTTTGTTGAATGGCATCTTGTCTGATTTCATCTAATTCATTCAATTGCACAACCCGTTGTTTATGTGCCTCATCCAAATTTAAACCCAATTATGCTACTATACAGAAGGTATGAATCTTAAATTCTATGGGAAGGAGAATTTTCTTACCATATACCAGTTCGTAAGGGGTATGACTAGTGGTGTTTCGCCACGTAGTCCTATATGCCCACAAAGCCTCTGGAAGTCTATCTGCCCAATATTTATGGTGTAAATGTATTGTCTTGGTCAGAATAGCTTCTAAAACATTATTTGTGGATTCCACTTGCCCATTAGATTGCAGATGGTATGGGGAAGACTTACAGTGTTTTATCCCATATTTATTTGTGAGTTCATTCATTAGTTTAGAGGTGAATTGAGCACCTTGGTTAGTAAAAATATCTCATGGAACATTGAAGCAGGTAAAGATATCTTCATACATAAATTTGACCATTGATTTCTCAGTTGCTTGATATAAGGATTTTGCCTCTACCCACTTGGTCACAAAATCTGTACAAACTAAGATGTACTTCTTCTTTCTAGACATTGGGGAAATTGGTCCTACAAAACCAAGTTCCCATTTATCAAATGGTTCAATCACAACCTGAGGTCGTAAATGCATCTCATCTGCTACAGTAGGTCTCCCCATCCTTTGACAACTATCACAACTTCTTACATATTTTGTTGTATCCTTAAACAGTGTCGGCCAGTAATATCCTAATTGTAAGACTTTATATGCTATTCTCTTATCAGAGAAGTGTCCTCCACATGGCCCGTCATGATAGGCTTGAAGGATATCAAGAATCTCATCTTCCTGAACACATCTCCTAAAGATCATATCAGGACTTGTATAGAAAATATCACTACCTACCCAAAAGTAATAAGCACTATGTTGGACAATCCTTCTCTTTTGTGGTGATGACAAATGAGCTGGCAATCTCCCTGTAGCTAAGTAGTTTGTTGTGTCTACAAACCATTGGGTCTTAACAGCTACTGCAAATAAATGTTTGTTAGGGAAATTATCATTCACTGAAATGTCATTATTGTCTTGAGGAATTCGAGAAAGAAAATCCACAACTAAATTTTCTTTCCCTGGCCGATCAACTATAGTGATGTTAAATTCTTGAAGTAACCAAAGCCATTGTGTAATCCTTCTGGTAGTAATTGGTTTGTTCATCAGAAATCTAATATTATAATGGTCGGTATGTACAAAAACTTCATACGCAGTGATGTAATGTCGAAACTTATTGATGGCATGAATGACAGCCAAAAATTCCTTCTCTGTCACAGTATAATTTAATTCGGGAGGAGCCAAGTTCTTGCTAATAAAGTAGATGGCATAATTTTGTTGGTTTTCTTTTTGTCTGAGTACTCCTCCTAAGGTAGTGTCTGAGGCATCCGTGGAAATATGGAAATGAAGAGACCAATTTGATCCCCTTAGGATTGGTGCCGTGGACAATTTTTCTTTTAAAGTCTCGAAAACAATTTGACAATTATCATTCCAACAAAATTCTACATCTTTTGTCAGTAATTTGAACATAGGACCTGCTATCTTTGTAAAATTCTCAATAAATTGACGATAATACCTAGCATGTCCCAGAAAACTCCTCACCTCCTTTTGATTTTTTGGTGGTGGAAGTTTGACAATAAAATCTAATTTGGATGGGTCTACTTTGATTCCTTCTGAGGATAAATGGTGACCTAAGACTATCCCTTCAGTTGATAACATCCTACACTTCTCGTGACTGAGGGCCAAGTTTGTTTCCTGAAAAGGAATTAAAACTTTTTCCAAGTTGTTCAGGGCTTCTTCAAAGGTGTCACCATACACAATAAAATCATCCATATAGACTTCCACACAATCATGGATCAAATCAGCAAAAATTCCCACGACTGCTCTTTGAAATGTGGCAGGAGCATTACATAATCCGAATGGTAGCACCCTATAAGCATAGGTACCCCATGGACATGTGAAAGTTGTCTTATTCTGGTCTTCCAGAGAAATTTGGATCTGATTATACCCACTATGTCCATCCAGAAAAGAAAAGTATTTATTTCCTGACAAAGTATCTAAGACCCTATCTATGAAAGGTAAAGGGAAATAGTCCTTCAGGGTTGCCTTATTAAGTTCCCTGAAGTCCACACACATCCTCCATTTCCCTGTTACTTTCTTAGGCACCACCACAAGAGGTGACACCCATTTACTATTAGAAATTGGATAGATGAATCCCACATTTAGTAATTTTTGTAATTCTTCCTTTACAAAGTCCTTCAGGATGGGATTCATTCGTCTTTGTGGTTGTCTTACTGGTCTTATTTCAGATTGAATATAGATATGGTGAATACAAGTATCAGGGTGCACTCCTCTCATATCAGTATACTCCCATGCGAATGCCCTTGATTGTTCTTTTAAAACTTTCATTAATTGCTTCTATTGATTTGGACTTAATCCAGAATTAATATACAAGCTTTTCCTTGGACCAATCTCGATTGGAATAGTGGATGATCCTAAATGTTCATCAATGGTAAAAACCATAGATGATGAGAATGAATTAAATGACTCACTCTGTTCCTGGAATTTCTCATTAAAAATTTGATCATATTGAGAATATGTTTGTGGAAATTCCACATTTTTTGTTACTGACAGAAACTGGCTCAAGATATTATCTTCTATTGGTTCTTGAAGAGCCCGAAATTCATCAACAGAAAACAAGGGTTCTTCCAAATCATCTTCATTATAGGGACATGTTAACCATTGTAAGTATTTAGAAACTAGTTGAGCTAGTGGATATAAAGTGAGCTTTTGTGAGAAAACTCCATTTGAAATAAACATATCTCCTCCACGACACCCTATGAAATCATTAGCTGTAGCCAACCAAGTTCTTCCTAAAATAATTGGATGACCTTTCATGGGATCCTTCGATTGAATAATCATGAAGTCCAAAAGATATTCCCATGAAGATAGTGTGACTAGGATGTCATCTAAAATCCCAATAGGTTTGACAGTTGTTCTATCAGCAAGTTCGAGAACTGTGGGAGTAGGGCAAAGGAGATGGCTCAAATGTAACCACTCAACAATATTGATGGTCATTATGTTAATAGCTACACCCAAATCCACTAAAGTATTACCAACGAAAATATTATTGATAGATACAGTTACTATTGGATTTCTTGGGTTGGCATACTTCACAATTTTAGGTGATTTAGAGATATAATCTGATAACTGTCCCACAAGATGTATAGTAGGGGGATCTTTTTGTTTCCGACCAGGTTTCTTAATACAAAGTTCCCTAATGGTTTTCGCATAGATTAGAACATCCCTTATTGCTTGTAACAGTGGAATCTTAACACAAACATTTATCAACTCATTCATGATATCGAACTTAGGTCGAACAATTGGTTTTTCAAATCAACCTCTCAGGAAAAGGAGGTGTTCGAGGAATCTGAGTTTGTATAGTTTGTTGAGGATTAGATGACTGAATTTTCGGAATAATGACATCTTCCAAGGTTTATTCATTCGGTAATTCATCAAGAGTTTCCTCCTCTTCTTCTTGAATAATAACAGTAGGAGATGTCCTTCTTATTGGTGGAGTTTTATTTAACACCTTACCAGATCTCAACTGAATTTCTTGTATGGGAATGGGAGTGATGGTGTAAGCTGGACAGTTTTGAAAATCAACATTATTGAGAGGCTGAAGTGGTCTATTGTTAGGATTTGGAATGGGTTGAGTGGGTAATATGGTAGGTTGAGGAGGGTTGTGAGTGCGAAATTGTTGTGAATTTTGTGGAATTGGTGGTAGTGGTGGTGGAATAAATCCAGGCAATAGTTGTTGCATATTGGGAGGGTAATGAGCATTTGGGTTTGGAGGGATCGGTACTGCAGGTTGTTGATTACTTCCATAATTATTCCCTCGCCAATCCCAAGGTTGTGGAGTAGATACATTCTATGGTGGCCAATTTGGCCAATTCCATTGTTGTTGTTGAGGTTGTTGTTGTTGTTGAAAAAGGGGGTAATAACTAGAAGGTTGTGGGGTTGGATCTTGATACATGTTTTGATTCCTAGGTTTCCATTGCCTCCTAGGTGGATATGATGATTCTGGAGTCTCCCCTCCCTTGTATATAGCTTGTAACCTAGGTAATGATGGGCAATCCTCTGTTGCATGGTTATCAATGCAAATTCCACATACGAAAATATTATCCAAAGGACATTCCCACCGAGGATGTCTTTTCCTACATCTGGGACAATATATGCCTAATACAAGGTCTTCATCTTCCTTCTTTTTCTTAATTTTAAGATTGTCTAACTGAGAGCCAATGGTACTAAGGATATCAGTTTTGAAATTTTCCAGAAGATTGCCTAGTTCACTCCTAGTAACTCCTCCAGAGGTAGTGTCTTTAGTGTTTCTATTAAGAGGTTCTCTCACACTCTTTATTGTTTTCCCCTTACTTCTCGAATAGGTTCTACATAACTCACTAATTTCTTCGAAGGTTTTCTGGTAAATGTCCCCTGAAGCCATTAGATTAAGAGTATCTATATATTCTTCCAAAACGCATTTTAAGAAAAGATTTTTGATGGCTTCATCCTGGAGACCATTATATTTGGATTTTTGGAGAATATATATAAATCTTTCCAGGAAATCCTCGAGACTCTCTTCAACATGTTGTTGCATTTTGAAAATATCATTTCGAGAATCCTTGGGTCTACAGTAGTCTTGGTATTACTTTAAAAATATTGCTTTCGTATCCTCCCAAGATCTAATACTGTACTCTCCTAAACCCATAAACCATCGTAATGCATAATCCTTTAGAGTTGCAGGAAACAACTTCAACTTATGTGCATCCTGTAGATAATTGTAACTTCTGCAGAGGATATCAAACTAAAAAAGGAAGACATCTGGATCTTCACTACTTTTCCCATAAAAGGTCGGTAGTGCAGAGGGTGGAATACTTTTCATATTGATATTTTGAGCCAAATCCAAGATTGGGAATCCAAAGGTAGGTTCTGGTCTTAGTTCATTTTCTGCTTGTTCTTCCTCCCTATGCTCATTATGAAGTTCTTCTCCCTCTCTTCTCTCCATTTTTCTTTCCCTTTCAGTTCTGTTAAAAGATTGACCAAAGATTGTATATGCAATTCTATCTTTCTTCGGGGAAGGCATGAAATCCCACCTTTACTCTTTTGCAATGGAGTTCCTTCTAACAGAATATTTATCCCCTAATTGGATAACTGGATTGTTCGAGGATACTATTACTTCTGCTCCAACGATTGTGGTATCTACCTGTAAAACTATAGGATTAATGTTCTCAAGAAGAGCTTGCACACTCTCAGGATTAACTAAATCAACCCAATTCAGATTACCAGGAAATTGTTTGCCAGAATGGATCGTATCACCTAGTTTTAGGGGTGTAATCAATGTCGATTGAAGTTCTTCAGATATTGTATTGTCACCTTCTAGTCCAATTTCAGGTGTTTCTTCTTCTAATCCTATGTTTCCTTTAATAGTCTCCTCAGCCAATATCTCAATTTCAGTTTCTATTTCTTTTTGGGTGGAGGTTTCTCCTTTTTGTTTTTTTTTCTCAGAATACCTATCTATAGAGGTGGTGATAGAACCCTGTTGCCCACCAATAAATAGTTTTTGGATCTTTTTCTTTTTTTGAGTTTCCCCTAAATCTACCTCTATTGTCTCTATTTCTCATGAAAACATACTATAAAAAGAAACTAATAAAATAAAGACTTAGATTGAGTTTCGGAGGAACCTATGATAACAGATGCATAGGTTCTTACCTCTCATCTTACAGCTCCTCCTCCAACAACCTTCTAGAAAACACCATACCAAATATGTCAAAAATAATTAAAGCCAACTATCTAACTTACCTTTTAAACAGCTCCCCGACAACGATGCCAAAAATGTCAGGTAAATTATATCACTTTTCTAATGACCTGAAAACATTAAATTGTCAAACTAGGGTTGGTAATCTTAGAGCTGCTACACTATATGTGCGGGTAAGAATTTTCTAAAGACTATTCAAAAAGAAGCCAAATTACTCTATCTATAAAACTCTCTACTTTCAAAATGTAGGAAAGGATATTTAACCATTAATCTCATCTATTCTATTTTAACCATTGTCTACAACTAATACTAAGCAAACCATTTAATCTATGCCAAAACTAGATAAATGTAATTTAAATACCAAACATAACTCTAATCTTTCCTTCAAATCATCTAAATTCTATTTTAACTTTTAATCAAAAC
Organism: Picea mariana; assembly: GCA_032191745.1. Classification (NCBI taxonomy): domain Eukaryota; kingdom Viridiplantae; phylum Streptophyta; class Pinopsida; order Pinales; family Pinaceae; genus Picea; species Picea mariana. The sequence goes on from JASDQU011247714.1 coordinate 10,269, forward strand.
TCCTATCCTATTATATCATCTATTAATTCACAATTCATCTATCAGAAATGCAGAAAGAAATGTTTTAATCTTAATAACCAAATCCTCTTCTATTCTTTATTCATCTACAGTGTTGTGGGTGCTAGTGGAGAAATACTCTATGAATCTAGATCTAAAAATAAAGATTTAAAATTCATTGTTTTAAAAAAAGGAAATATCAAACCTGGTTAACTTCTAGTTAATTGAAATAATCATAACAGTGTTGAACAAGTACAAAACAGAGTAACTAGTGTGAAATGGGTATATAACACTAACAACAACTCTATTCTATTTTTAAGTATAAATCTATTTCCTACGAAAGGGAAATCCTATGAGATTGTACCGTAAGGATAAATTTAATCTATTCTATCTTGATGTCATTTCTTAATCTACACAATCACAACTAACTCTTAAATCAAATTCACTAATTATCCATTAACTATAAATTCAATCTAAGTCACTAACTCTGCAATTTCTTTCAACTGACCTGTGTAAAAGTAAATGATAAAAACTAATCAGACTTTCTTCTACATTCTGGTTTTAAACTTACATACTACCAACTAAATACTATGCATGAATCTATTTATATTAATAGGAATTCAAATGATCCAAGCCTTATGAATTAATTTAAAACCTATTTAATTCTACCATTCACTATTTCTATCTTATCGTTCAATCTACGACTTGGAAAATTGATGATTCAATCTACAAAGAACAAAACATGGTTATTCAAATCTATCTGCCAACTATCCCTATGCACAGAGATTATTCTACTGAATTACAATGCCATGTGATCTAAATTATAACAGAATTTAATCTAACAGTTGCATATTTAAATCATAAAAACTTGGAACAATTTCTACAGTGATTATTCCTACAGAAAAGACAATCAACATCTACTTTGTATATCTACTATAAAATGGAGAGATCATCTACCTATGGTGGTGGGCCCTCCCACAGAGACAGAGATCTTTGTTAATGTTTTAGAAAAGAACGATCTACGCTACCATATCCATTCAACAACTATTGTAGAAACGATTAATCCATGTATTCAATTCTTAACCAAACGTCAATTCAGAGAGAAAACCAATAACATTCTATTTAGCAAAAGTCTCAGTCGAAGTATTTCAAAATCAATCATTGCCCTCATACCAGAGCAGACCCATCATTTTATAATGTTTTAATCCTCGTTTTTGGAATCGACGATCCTTCATCTAAGCTAACTACCAATGCTAAAAATGGAAATGCCATGCAGAGTATTAATTACATAATAAACTTGAATGGGTGATCTCATGACATGAAGTGTCATGAGATTCACCTCTAATAGCAACTTCCAGTAAATACGTCTTTGCATACATTCTTATTTGAATAGGAGTCCAGCTTGTATGCTGAAGTGGCATCAAACTTTTATGAAGCTTCACGAGAAAAAAGGAGGCCGCGTCAACATGTGATAATCTACAATAGAGTAGTCAAAAGAGCTGCATCCCAATATTGCATCAGTCCATTAATCATAGTATGCATTCTTTTAACTAACAATCAAAAGATTAATACATTTGCAAAATGTATTAAAAGATGATCTTTTTACCTTAGAAACATGGTTAGGTAGGGCAAAAGGATATAGGCTAGAAATGTAGCAAAATAGATAGATGTTTGTCAAAAGGAGATATAAGATGTTGGTAACTGGTGCAGAACAGGTGAAAAACATGTCAACGATATGCAAAAATAGAGGTCATATTCATGGCCCAACAAAGCTTATGGTCCAATGTATAGGTTATTCTTCTTTCTAGGTGGGATAAAAATTATACACCTTTGCATTGCTTGGCTCATTCATTGAACCCCAAGTTCTATAGTCAAGAGTGGCTCACTGCCGATGCTAGCCCTTCACCCAGATTCCCTCCTCACATGGATGGATATATTTCACAGGGGATAAAGATAGCATTTAGAAGGATATACCACGATAGAGCATTTCTTAATGATATTGAGGCAGACTTCACTAATTTCCCCACTGGAACTAAGAGGCTTGGAGGATATGATGTGATTGAAGACAGGAGGGTCAAAGAGGCCTATCTATGGTAGGAAACTCATGTGGAAACATGCCCTATTCTACAACAATTATCCTTCAAGGGTCTTTCCCAGGTTACTTCATCCTCTTGTTGCAAGAGGAATTGGAGCACATATGGAAACTTGTACAGTGTGAAAAAGAGTAGGATTGAGCAGTATAGGGTAGAGACAATGGTGTATGTGCACACCAACCTTCATCTTATTTATAGGAAAAGGTAGGAGTGGTTGAAGGGAAAGACAAAGATGTGGGATGTCTTTCCTGATGATATGGGTTTGGATGGCAATATTGATTTTCCATTAGCCAACGTGGATCTTAATGAACCGGTCTTAGAGCCGATCACTTTTGAAGAGGACAATGAGGAGCCTCTTGATGAGTCATCCAACACACCAATAGGTGGAGCAGCAGAGCTTGGATTGGGCATAGAGGAGGAGGAGGATGGAGGAAAAGACAGTGGTAGTGATGCTAATTATGACATGGAGGAGGACTATTGACACTTACAGTGACTCTAATATCTATGAGACTTTAGTCTATGAGATGTGAGATTCCTAGTACCTACCTATTTTGTATCTAGATTCTACTCTATTTTGTAGTTTGGAGTAGAATTCCCTTAGCAGTAGAGTGTTTTCAGACGGAGTGTCATTGATTGGGTAGTAGAGTGTTTCATTTCAGTACAGAGGCCATCCGAGCAAACTCAACAGTATCTAGTAGACATTCGGGAGTTTCTTTAGAAGCATGAGAAGGTATTCCGAGACCTTCCTTCAGGCATACCACCTGATCGTGGATTTGAGCATGTCATTGAGTTGGAGGAGGGAGTGCATACAATAATCACTACTCCCTATAGACATCCTAAAGTCTACAAGGATGAGATTGAAAAGACAATAAAGGAATTACTCAACTTGGGATACATTCATCCCAGTTCAAGTCCCTTTTCCTCTTATGTTGTGTTGGTAAAAAAGAAATATGGGACTTTTCATATGTGTGTGGACTACAGGGCCTTTGCATATGTGTGTGGATTACTTGTGCTTCATTTTGGTCGATTTCATATTCTTGTGGTGGATATTTCTCAACAGTGGTTGAATCTGTTCATTCGCATCTGAGTTTATCATTCCTAGTGGGTTGAGTTATTTCAATGGAGGGAGATTTTTTGTTGTGGGAATATGTTGAATATTGAGGAGGTCGATTTCTAGATGTATGGGGGATGAGTTAGAGATTTTGGGGAGTTTTTCCTCCACGAGGTTCGAGTTCATACCTTGTTGGAAAATTTGTGGCTACATGAATCGTATTGTCATTTGTGGGGGTGATTTACTCACATTTGGGCACACCCCACACTTGCTGGTTTATAATCCCATAAGATTTGGATGATTTAGGCCAAGGGGAAGCAAAGTATTGCTGAAGGGAGTCAATATTCTTACCAAAGGTCTCACTCTATCTTTGGGGGTCGATTTTCAGAGTGGAAGTTTGTCATTTGTTGAGGAGTTCGTCTCATAGCAAGGGATTCGATTTGTTGTTCTTGTGGGGTGGATTTGTATCATCTAGGAAGGAATAACAAGGCATTGTCATCTACAACACATTCATTGTTTACTTAGGTCACTGCTCATATATTTTTGGACACAAATATCTTCATCTACAGGTTGGACGCCATGAGAAAGGGGGGTTGTTGCTCCATATTTTCCATGTATTGTGATATGTATCTCATTTGTAGTAGAAGAAACTCATGAAACATTTAAAATATTGTGTTGTCCATATATATTTCCTCATGAAAACCATAAACTAAACACACAACAGTATAAGGGAATAGAGGTACTCACCATTTTGTGTGCCATCGCATGTGCCCTCTATGTTCCCTCGACTCAGTGTCCTCCGTGTGCCCTCGTAGTGTATCTCCTCTGTGTGCCCTTAGTGTGCCCTCAAGTCAGTGCCCTCTGTGTTCCCTCAGTGTGACCTCTCTCTCCCTCACAGTGTATCTCCTCGTTGCATAGTGATATCCTTGGTCGCATGCTCTCCTTGGTCATGTGCACAATGTTCTCATTGGTCGCGTGTAGCAATGGACGAGATCATCCTAACACACTATGAATCCCAACTATTATGACCCTTGTCACATGATAATTTCTTACAAACTAACCCTCTAACACACTATAACCCCTAGTCACTATTATCCCAAACAAAATGTGACTCTTAAAAAATTCATCCATTAACACACCTTGATATTTACTAATATGACCTTGGACACACTATACTCTCTGACCAATATTACCTTTACAAAATCATTTCCTAATACTTTTTTCCATGTCACTATGCATGGGAAATACTTGAAGACTTCACCACCATCTGTGGGTTGTAACCAAGGTAAATCATTTCACAAGGACATCAAATATTAACATATAACATATAATCGACTCAAGGACTTGATTTCGAGATCTCTTATTTTCAATTCAAAATGCTCAACCACTTGAGCTAACCCATCGAGCTTGGCATCTCATAATACACTATGAAATTTGAACAATTTAACCTTTTAACACAATGGGGCTCTTAAGTATTATGACTTTGAACACATTATACCTTCAATCCCTTGTGTTCTTTCATACAATCAAATTTTTACCACTCTAACCCTAAACACATAGTACCCCCTAACCTTTATGAACCTAGACACAAACACCCCTTAATGCACTATGACCCCAAACATTCTAACCCACCCTCTTGACAATATTGACCACATTGACCATGTTTGACTACATCGACCATAATTGGTCATATTGATAATGTTTCATCATGTTAGATTGTTGTTGACCATATTTTCCATGCTTGAATATATCAACTACATTGACTCACTAACTCTTAATCCTATAAGCTACTAACCTCCTTATCCATTGACTTTAGTAACCCATTAGCTATATTTAACAATCATTGACCATATTTACCATGGTTAACCCACAAATCCTTGGACCTCATAACTGACTAACCCAACAACTCTTAATCTATTAAGTAATTAATGTTGTCACCTAGTGATCTACTAACATAATCAACCCCTAACGCACTATGACCACAAACATGTTAACTTTTCCCTTTGACACTATGACCTCAAGAATGTTAATCCTTTAATATCATGTGACCATTAACCCCATGACCATCAACACAATCACCCCCTACTACTCTACGTTTCAAAAACACAATAACCATTATAACACCTAACCTTTGTAACCCTATACACAATATGCCTCTTCATCCTCATTACCAAGTCTTTTGTAAAAAAAACTTATGGTGCACATGATGCACATCAACTAGAGAGTGTCATTCTTATCCTTGTCATTATGTTGGTCACCATTGGATCCATTAAGGATTCATTAATAGCGATTGGCATAATGATAAAGATAAAATTGAAGGAAACAATGAATATAATTATAATGGGGAATATGTTGATGGAAAGGGTGATGATGGTAGCAATGAAGAAAAATAATCTGTTTTGGTAAAAAAAAAAAAATCACAAGTAATTTTTCCATGTAAAAAACTTCTTCCATATATTTTAACATCAGTTTCCATTATATGCGTATCTTATTGTAATTGTTATGTAAAAAATAATTGAATGCACATTATGCGCCACATCACTCAGAATGCCAATATTATTTTTATCAATGAAATCATCATAATCATCCTTCTACTAATGATGAAGATGATTCTAATGAGTATTTCCCAAAAACAACATTGCAAATGATCATCAACACTATTTTATCTTCAACAGCATGGAACCTTTAAGATGGTAAGTGCATATATAATTTCTCTTTTTCCCCTCTTTTACTTTTTCATGTCATTGCAATAGGGTAATTGTTATTCACTTGATTGTGTGGTATTTAATTAGATTTATTTTTTTCTCTCTTCTCAACCTCTCTTGATTGTAATGCATCATTTTTGATTTATTTTGTTAATCTTTATTTAAAACTTAGTGTCATTATTCCAACACTTCACATTGAAGGGTGATGACTAAGACTAGGGGTAAATTTAAATTCAAGGCTAGGAATGACCAGACCCACATCAATTGAAGGAAGAAAATTAAGAAGGTACATGTGTTGCCCCATTCCATGTAAAAAACAATGCATCCATTCATTGGGAACACTAAAACCCGACAAATCGATGACTCCGCTAAATTAGGGTTTATGGTTTACATGATGAATCGATGATGGAATAAAGTGGGTGTGTGAGTCAAATTTGAGTCCAGAAACCCTCTCATATCATTAAGGCATGTGAATAGTCTATCCATGTCAAATTTCAATGCATACAGAAACAATTTGAAAAAATTTCAACGTTGGCCCCATTCATAGGTCATTGTTGCTCGTGTTTAGTCCTAGTATAATTTCCTTGTAAAATTTGTATAAAATATTTGGAGAATGATAATTTTGAAGGTGTTAGGCCTCTTCCTACACACCACGGCCATATCACCTCTCATTGAAAGTCTGTGTATTGATCCCTTTTAGTTTTGGGTTGTAAGTATTTTCAATTGCACACACCTTTCAATCTAGTCAAAGTTCAATTAATGTCTCTTGTTACTGTAGGGTTATAAAGCCTCGTGATCCCAATGCACATATGCCTCCAACCTTGTTATCTAATGATCATTTGGTGACAAGTGTCATGAAGGTTGATGACTAATACTATGGGTAACTTTCAATTCAAGGCTAGGAATGACCAGGCCCACATCAAGTGAAGGAAGAAAATTAAGAAGGTACATTTGTTGTCCCATTCCATGTCAACAACAACGCATCCATTCACTAGGAACACTAAAACCCAAAAAATTGATGACTCCACTAAATTAGGGTTTATGGTTTACATGATGAATTGATGATGGACATACCTAAATCATTGGTATGATTAGACGTAGTCACGTGGAGCTCCTCTTGGTTTTGAGAATAGTTCATTCTCTACTAAACATGGGAAACCATGTGAAGGTGGAAGCTCTAATTATGCCCTCTGGTGCAGACTCCTGACCCTCGGGCCAAGATCTGTGCAGGATTGTTTTAAACCTTCCCCCTTGAGTCTCATTGACTCTTCTATTCCCCACAGAGAATCTCTCACACACACAATGGTGTTTTTCCACAGGTCCTTATGAGTATGCCCATGTGATTAAACACAAGGCATCGCCCTAATCTCCTGACCATAATAAGATCGCACCCTTTGTCGAATCAGGATTTCGGGTTTCACGATATCGCAATTCTTGTTGTCGAGTTTCCTGTCTCTACAATCTTCGAAACCTGAAATGCCGAATTGTCGAAATCTTTGGCTGCGTTCTCCTCTATAGTTGTGTTGTGTTTCACGACTTCAGGAATTCTGGAGTAAAGAACCCCGACCTCTTTTCTTAGAAACTGCTGAAATGCCGAACCCTGATGTGTTCGGCAAAGGTTGGCTCCCCAACGAAACTTTTCATCGATTCAGAGTTTTAGACTTCGTGATTTCACGAATCCTGATGCAAGGCTTCTCGACTCTCCAACCTTCAAAACCCCGAAACAGTCAATGAGTATTAACTCTGCTTATCAACGAGTATGCACCACCTATCTTCTCAGTTTTCCTCTATCTCTGACGTGGATTCCTACCACCTATCACTCTTTCTATCTTTCAGAACTTGAACAAGCCTTAGACTACCGTTCCTCTACCACTTTGAAATCCCAAATTCCGAAATGGCACCTTCTACGGAATCAACGACGAATATCCTCCCTTTAGATCCGACGAACCATAGTATTTTGGGCTTCCAGGTACCAGGAGTTTGAGACTCTCGATCCCAAACCACTGTCTTCTCGAGTTCCCGAACCCTGAAACACCGAAATGTCGAAACGCCACTTCAACAATACTTCACGTTTCGTAACTTCGCGGTTTTCAATGAAAATGGCCCTGGTTCCTTGTCATCAAGATTTATGGTATTCTGAATCTCAAATTGCCGAAATCCAAAAATTCCACACTTAACAATCCTTGTCGCGATTCAGAAGTTAGGGTGACCAAGGATTTTGGCTTACACTCTAGACTTACGAACTCCGAATCCCCGAAATGATCTGACGACTCAAATCAGTTCACAATCCAGGGTCCATGTTGATTCTTACCTCCCAAAGGGTGGATTCATCTAACACTTAACCTCCTTGCAGCTTTGTTGAATCCCATGGTCCTCGCGACTTCGCGAGTTCTCCAAAGAGAATTTCAACCGCTCGTTTCTTCCTTGAAGACTTCTGCGAAATGAATCAGTGTTCCCTGTCTAAGCTTGGCTTTTGTAAAGTGACTTCACTCCATCTCCATTTTAAAACTTCAAAGGCGCTAACCCTTTTGAGCTTTTACTTGCAAACTTGAGTCTCAGAAGGACTCCTGCACGCACTCCTTGCAGCAATCTTTCAAATACTTCAAAGTATTTTAGTCTTCGACTCTGTGCACCTTCTGCAACAACAGTCTTTCTCTCTTCAATCTTAGTTGATAAGTTCTAAGGCTTCAACTAGCCTGCGCACACCTTGCACGGCTCCAGTGCTTCACTTGCACTTTTTTTGGAATGAGAGCTACGGTATCCCTCCTGAGATTTCAGAGATAAACTTTGAAACCCTGTCAATGCACTCCTTGCGGACGTTTCACTGCACTCCTTGCAGAAACTTCTTTCACTCAGGAAGAGAAACAATTGAAACTTAGTCTCTCTCTCTCTCTCTCTTAGACTTCAAACATTCAGCATGAAATCATACATACATAGCATAGCCTCATATCAATTGCATAAAAAAGAGAATAAAACAACCATAAGAATACAATTCACCATGTATAAACAGAAAACACCATAACACCATGAAATCTGATTCAAAGCTTCTTATATTAATTCAAGCTCCTGTACATGGGTCTTTCTCTACATCTCTCTACTACATCTCTATGCTAATGTTCTAATGAATACCATAATACAAAGGTGAGGGTGTCTATATCTGTTTTCCCTCCTACTCTTCTAAACTGTCTAATCTATAATTCAAATATACCTACTTTCATTAATTGGGCTTAAATGCCTTTTACATTGACAGATGAGAGAAAATCGCTCACGACCTGTTTACAACATCCCGATATAAATGAAAGTACACTTCTAGCTACTACATTAATATCCGCTTCTTAATCTCTCAAAAAAAATTCAAAACGTGGAAAATGTGTGTTGTGCTTTTCCCAGTTGGCTTCTGCTTTCACGCTCGCTTGGCTGCTGGCGATGCTCCTACATCATACTCCCTCGCTTGAAAATTTTCATGAACTCTTGTTCATGAGCTCTTTCACGGTATATCCATGCTTCTAAATTTCTATTTCATCCTCCCAACTAGCATCTTCAACTGGATGTCCCTTCCACTTGAACAAGTATTCAAAATACTCTTTTCTCCTGGTCTTCCTGCTGACTCTTTTGCCAATTATACTTTCCATCTGCGGATTTTCAGCTACAGGCATTTGTTTGGTCCACTGAACCTTTATCTGTTCATCCTCTGCTCCTATTTCTTTAGCTCTTTAAGGGTACAAATCTACAACATTGAATATCGGTGAAATTACGACCCCTTCAGGTAATTCAATCTCATATGTGTTTGCCCCAAATTTCCTTGTGACCTTGCATGATCCAATCTTTTTCATCTTCAGTTTGTTATTCGTTCCACTTGGGAACCTTTCCTTCCTCAGATATGCAAGAACCAGATCACCAACTTCAAATTGAAGTTCTCACCTGTGTTGATCTGCTCTGTGCTTATACTCTTGGCTTGAACTCTGCAATCGCTTCTTGATTTGGCTTCTTCATTGCTTTTGCAAAGTCCTTTGCACTAGCACTTCTGATTTCATTTTGTTCCAAATCTTTCAATTCAGAAACTCCCCTTGGATGCATTCCATATACAATTTGGAATGGACTTTGCCCTGTGCTTCTGTTGAGTGAATCATTGTAAGAAAATTCCGCTTGTGGCAGAATGTGATCCCACTGACTATCGTGTTCAGTCACTAAGCTTCTTAAAAAATCTCCCAAGCTTCTGTTCATGACCTCTGTCTTCCCATCCGTCTAAGGATGATATGCTGAGCTAAAAGACAAAATTTTCCCCAGCTTCTTCAATAAAGTCTTCCAGAAATGTCCTACAAACTTGGTATCTTGATTAGAGACGATACTCTTTGGCAAGACGTGAAGTCTGACAACTTCCTTGAAAAACAAATTCGCAATATGAGTTGTGTCACTAGTTTTCTAGCATGGTATGAAATGTGCCATCTTGGAAAATCTGTCGACTGCCACGAAGATTGAATCATAGCCTCTCTGTGTTCTTGGCAGTCCCAATATAAAATCCATGCTCACTACATCCCACGGCCTTTCTGGTATGGGTAATGGTTGATATAACCCTGTGTTCTACCTTTTCCCTTTTGTGTGCTGAGAAATTCTGCATCTGTCCAAAAATTTCTTAACATATGTCCTCATATCTGGCCAAAAATATGAGCCATTCAACTTCGAGAACATCTTATCATGACCAAAGTGTCCAACCAATCCTCCACTGTGTTTTTCTTTCAACAAATTCTCCCTCATGGAGCACTTTGGAATACATAGTTGATTGCCCCTGAATAACAATCCATATTGGATCATATATTCGGTCCATTGGCTTTTGTCCCTAAGAATTGGATTCTCAGACACCTCATATGCCTCCTTGAAGTTTGGATCATCTCTATACATTTCTTTGAGGTTATCAAAAGCTAAAGTCTTGACTCTGAATTCCCGCATAAGGAAACATTTCCTACTCAAAGCATCAACAACTTTGTTAGCAGTTCCAGAAATATGCTTAATCGCAAAAGTAAAATTCTACATGAATTCAACCCATTTAGCATGTTTTTGGTTTAGCTTCTCCTGTTGAGTCACAAATTGTAAAGCATGATTATCGCTTTACAAAATAAACTCTTTAGGAACCAAATAGTGTCTCCATTTCTTCAATGCTTATATGACTGCATAGAATTCTTTGTCATATGTTGAGTATTTGACCTTCGCTTCATTTAGTTTTTCGCTGAAATATGTGACTAACCTATCATCTTGGCTCAAGACCACTCCAATTGCAAATCCACTCGCATCACACCTGACCTGAAATGTCCTGCTAAAATTTGGCAAAACTGGAATTGGCTGCTTCATGATCTTCTTCCTCAACAGATTGAAACTTATCTCTGCTTCCTCTGTCCAGTGAAAAGATTTATGTATTTTCTTCACCGTATCCATCATTGGTGCGCTAATCCCACTGAAATTTCGGATTAATTTCCTGTAGAAACTAGCCAAACCATGGAATCTTCGAACTTCAAACACACCTTTCGGTGATGGCCAATTCTTAATCGCATTCACTTTTTCCGGGTCCATTTTCAGCTCGTTTGCAGAGATAACAAAACCCAAATAAAGGAGTTATGTCCTCATAAATGTTGATTTCTTCATGTTTATCAACAATTTCTCTTGCTGTAATCTCCTCATTACTGCAACTAAATGTTTTAAGTGCTCTACTTCTATTTTACTAAAAATTAATATATTGTCAAGATATACAATGACAAATTTTCCTATGAAATCCTTCAAGACTTCATTCATCAATCTCATGAAATTATTGGGTGCATTCATTAAGACAAATGGCATGATAAGCCATTCATATATCCCTTCATTCATCTTGAATGTTGCCTTCCATTCATCACCTTCCCTCATACGAATTTGATGATACCCACTTTTCAAATCAATCTTTGAAAAAAACTTGGCTCCACTCAAGCAATCCATCAAATCGTCCATCCTTGGTAATGAAAATCTATATCTGATGGTAATCTTATTGATTTCCCTTGAGTCTGTACACATTCTCCAACCTCCATCTTTCTTTGGGCTGAGCATTGTTGGAACAACACATGGACTCAAGCTTTCCCAAATCAATCCTTTGTCCATTAAGTCCTGGACTTGTTTCTTGACTTCTTCATTTTCCTACGGTGTCAATCTGTACACTGCTTTGTTCAGTAAACTGACTCTAGGTATAAGATCAATGTGATGGATTATACTCCTAATCGGTGGCAATGAACAAGGTAGTTTGTCCACTACTATATGAACGAACTCTTCCAGCAACTTCTAGATTTCCTCTGGTAAATCATCCACTCTTGTACTGGTCAAAACAATTCTAGGCTTCCTAACCACAATAAATTGTGTGTCTTCCTTCTTCTTAACCTCATTAAGAAGTTCCTTCCCACTCATGAGAAGTACAGTGTTGCTCACCTCTGGCTTCACTTCTTTATCCTTAATCGTCAACAACATGTGTGTCCTACCATTCTTCTCCAGGGTGTATGTGTTCTTTCTCCCATCATGAATCACATTTCTGTCATATTTCCACGGTCTACCCAGCAATAGATGAAAAACATCCATGGGAATGACATCACATAATATTTCATCCTTATATCCTCCTATTTTAAATTCAACTAAACATTGTTTAGTGACATTTACCTGATGTCCTTTTTGTAGCCACAAAACTCTATATGGGCTTGGATGTACAACAGTCTCCATCTCCAGCTTTTCTACCATCTCAGTAGATACGAGATTGTCTGTGCTACCACTTTCCACTATGACTTTGCATACTCTATCTTTAGTTTTGCAAGTAGTCTGAAACAGACTGTTTCTTTGAGCTGGGTTCTCTACCTCCTTCTTCGGCGTTAAGAGAACTTTCCTCATCATTAAGGATCTTCCGCCCTCAACATCTTCTGCCTCAACATTCCATCCTTGAGCTTCGGAAATGTGAGTTTCACCACCATCTCTTTTATTATCTGGAAAATCATAAGATTTATGTCTGACTTTTCCACAGGTAAAACATTTCACTTCACCACCTCTGCCTCTTCCTCTTTCTCTGGCTCGAGGAAAAGTGTTTCTATCCACATACTACCCTCTCTGTGAGCTTCCACCTCTTTCAGGTTGAGGTTGAGGTTTCTTCCCTTCTTCTTTAGATTTCTTAGTCCTATCTTGGGAAATTGTTTTACCTCTGGCTTGACTTCTACCCCGACCTCTTTGACCTTGCTTCTGGGTCAGCTTCTCTTCATCTTTCAGAGCCATCTGATAAGCATCTTCCACATTCTGAAGGGTCAACATGCTCATCTCATCTTGAATGTCATATCGTAGACCATTCATGTATCTGGCAACCTTTTCATCATCGCTTTCCCGATGACCTACTCTGATGTTTATCTTGTAGAATTCTTCAGTGTATTCTTTCACTGACATTAGCTTCTATCTCAAATTATGCATCCTCCGAAATAGAGTGATTTGGTAATCCTTGGGTATAAATTTGGCTTTCATCTTTGCAACCATTCTATCCCTGCTCTTGATTTTCTGCTTGCCCTTGCAGCGTATGTCAGCTTGCAGTTCATCCCACCATAGTGCTGCATGCCCTTTAAGTCTAGTAACGACATGTTTGACCTTCCTGTCTTCCTTGACATCCTCATAGTTGAAGTTTTATAATCTAGTCTAGAAGCTCTTCAACATCCAGGTTTCCCTCATACACTGGAATGTCCATTTTTTCTCTAGCACCTATCCTTGCAACAACCCTGAATAGCCATTCTTCTGCAGCATCCTCGACTGCAACTTCTTCATTTCCAACTTCATTTTCACTTTCATCCTCGTTGATATCTCCAATGTCGACTGTGCGCCTTTGTGTTGTCTCCATAACATCCATTCTTGCATGTAATTCACACATGTCTCTTTCTCCTACCAGATCAGGTATTTGCCTGTCTCTTCTTCTCGGCATTTCTGTTTCCTCTGCTAGATCAGGTAATCGCCCATCTCTTCTTCTTGGTGGCATAGCTGTAAAATTTCCCCCCTTCTCTCTGCTACAAAAAGCAAAGAAATTTGTTCTGTTCTCTAATACCAAGTGGTGCAGACCCCCGACCCTCGAGCCAAGATCCACGCAGGATCATTGTAAACCTTCCCCCTTGAGTCTGATTGACTCTTCGATTCCCCACAGAGAATCTCACACACACACAATGGTGTTTTTCCACAGGTCTTTATGAGTATGCCCACTTGATTAAACACAAGGCATCACCATAATCTCCTGACCATAATAAGATCACACCCTTTGTCGAATCAGGATTTTGGGTTTCACGATATCATGATTCCTGTTGTCGAGTTTCCTGTCTCTACACTCTCCTAAACTCAAAATGCCGAATTGCCAAAATCTTTGGCCGCATTCTCCTCTACAGTTGTGTCACGTTTCACGACTTCGAGAATTCTAGAGTAAATAACCCTGACCTCTTGTCTTCGAAACTGTCGAAATGTTGAACCTTGATGAATTTAGCAAAGGCTATCTCCCCAATGAAACTTTTCATCAATTCATATTTTTAGACTTCGTGATTTCATGAATCCTGATGCAAGGCTTCTCAACTCTCCAACCTTCAAAACCTCGAAACAGTCAACGAGGATTGAATCCTCCTAGCAATGAGTACACACCACCTATCTTCTCGATTGTCCTCTGTCTCTGAATTGGATTCCTACCACCTGTCACTCTTTCCAGCTTTCGGAACATGAACAAGCCTTAGACTACTGTTCCTCTACCACTTCGAAATCCCGAATTCTGAAATGGCACCTTCTACGGAATCAACGCCTAACAGCCTCCCTTTAGATCCGACAACCCACAGTATTTTGGGCTTCCAGGTACCGGGAGTTCAAGACTCTCTATCCCAAACCACTGTCTTCTTGGGTTCCCAAACCCCAAAACACCGAAATTCTGAAATGCCACTTCACCAATACTTCACGTTTCATAACTTCAGAGTTTTCAATGAAAATGCCCCTGGCTCCTTGCCATTAGGATTTCTGGTATTCCAAATCCCAAATTACCGAAATCCCAAAATTCCACACTTAACAATCCTTCTCGTGATTCAGGAGTTAGGGTGACCAAGGATTTTGGCTTACACTCTGTGTTATAACCCTATAACTTATAAGATCAATTGGTGACTGAAATGTTATCGCTTTAGTGTTTTTGTTTATTAAATAATTTTCCATTCTGCAAATAATTTGAGAAAAATAAAAAGGAGAGAAAAAGAAAAAGAAAAGAAAAAATAATAAAAGAGGGCATAAAAGAAATTCAATAGAGCCCCATGCAATAACAATGACTTGGTCTATACCTTTCAAGCATGGCCAAGTTATTTTAAATTGATGTTGATAGTAGTGAATAAGCTTGGCTAAATTGTGTAATCTTATCCAAGTGATCTAGGTTAGTTAGTGAATAAATTTGACCAAACTACCTAATCTTGGTCAGATAACCCCAGGATAGAGTAATTTCTTAACCCAAAAGTTTAATTTGGGCTAATTGTCATAGGTGA
>JASDQU011247714.1:25741-39007 GCA_032191745.1 Picea mariana
GGGGGGGGGGGGGTCCAGAATGGTTTGTTTTCTAGCTGGCCCCTTATCTCTACGTGGAAAGAATCCTTCGGTTCCAGATCCCACCACCTCCCATGGTATGACATTCCCTGTCAGCCCATGACGTCATTTTCCACGTTCTCCCCTAAATATCATATCTCATTACTCTGTCAGTCCTCTCACCCTGTTACAAGTCCCTTCATCATGATCAAGTCCCAATCAATACCCACCATGTCACCCAACCGTATTCTTCAGTCATTGTCACCTGCCATCTCGCGCTCTAAACGACCCGTTGACCATTTATTATTGGCTAACTTATTCGTTAACCTACTGACCTGTCTCCCATGCCCAACGGGTATCCGTTTGCTCAATACTACCTTCACCCTCCATCCCCTCATCATTTACCCTGTCGCCACACCAGTGAATTTTTCCCCATTTTCCTCTCCATTGCATTCAATCGCCCAAAGCCACAATCATCCGCACTAAACATTTTTTTTTACTTGCAGGTATTGTTACAGTGATGGCGCTAAAATCAAAGAAAACAGAGGGCAAGGAAAATCCTTTCCTCTCGCCTCCTATCGACCTCGATAGGATCCCTCTGGCAGACAAAGACCATTTAATTGCAGACACCAGATGCGAATTTGACTTCACGGACTTGCAGTCATGGCTCAAAGAGGTTTTCCTTGACCAGAGCGATGAAATTGGGCTCTAGGAGTCAAACCTTCCCCTGTATCTTTTTCCCTAGGTTCACCATTTCCCCAAATTCACCCTCAAATGCCAAGCTCATTACCTTCTTGACCAGAGAGTCATAGTTTCTTCATCTGGAGAAACTCTGTTCCTCATTACACCTAAAACCATTGACCAGATGATGTAGATACCCAGAGCCAAATCTGCCTCACCTTTCAACCTTGAAATCATCACAGAACTATATAAGAAATTATCATTTCCCCAAAGAGCTCAGATTTTCGAGCTTTTTCTCCCACATGCCACTCAGCTCCCCACTACAAATCCCCTGTATCCTTCATCCCTGTTCTCGGTAAAGGGAAACCAGGTCATCTTGTCGCTCTATGCCCTACTTGGGTATTTTTCGGATCAATGGGTGGATGAACCTATATTTGGTTTTCTATGCATTTTCTCCATAGATGAGAGACCCACTACTCAATTTGACTACAACACCTTCCTAGCAGACAACATTCATGAGCAATTATCAAATTTCTCCATAGAAGGCATGTTCCGGTATTCCTCAATACTGGCGTACATGTTCATATTCTTTCAAGAATACAAATTCTCCTTTTCGATGCAAAAAATGGACAAGGATGGGTGGCCACATGCGGTGACGACGTGGATGTCGCTGCTTAGACACAACTCTATAGAATTCATCTTCAAACAATTTATTGAGCAGTTCTACCATCTCGTGGTGAGCATGCTCAGTGGCAGACCTAAGCTAAGAATTAACGAGGAAATTCAGAGGATCCTACACCTCTCGGATCTTGCAAAAATGAGAGAGTGGTACCTGTACCAGGACCACACAGAGATCATAGTGTATGGGTGTGAATTGGCTCCATACAAGTTACCCAAGTATCTGCCCGTAAGGATATTTTCTTTGGAGTACATAAGGCAGATGATCAACTCAGATGACATACATTTTGTGTCTCTCAAAAAGAAGCAACAACATAGGATCAAAGGGAAGATAGAATCATTCATCTGCAATAGTCGAGGCACTGGGGGTGAAGCATATAGACTATTAAAGGAGATGAAGTTTTTTGTTAGCTTCATATGGCATTATGACCCCTGTGGGATAATTTCAGAGATGAGAGTTAAGAATAAGAATATCCCATATGTCCACACATCCAGGCCTGAGATAGAGAAGTTTTCCAACCAGACCAAATGGGAGCCAAACACTCTGGTTGAGACAGAACAACAAGACCTTTCAGTCATTATCTCATAGACCACTACACCATAGGCTCGCAAGGAGAAAAGGCCCAAGAAGGACACTTCACCTTCCATCACTGAAGTGTCATATGAAGACTTCCAATTACACAACAAGAGGCCAAAGACCAGTCAGGCACCTGACACGGCTGGTGAAAAGGGAATTCAATCCACTACAACTCTGGAGGTTGATCAGTCGCTCCTTAGTACAAGTGGTAAACAAATCGTGACTACAGTGTTGCCCAAGAAGCCTACAGATACTCCACCAATCAACCAGTCGAGCAAAACAGGACCAAAATTGAGTATTTTTGAGAAATATGACCTTATTGAAAAGAGAAATCAGACGCTGACCGACAACACGTATTCTCAATTCTAGAAGAAAACATCAACTGCACAGCACAGACTGCTATCTGCATTCAACACTGAGAAGGGTAGAATGCACATGGCGTTTCTGCAAGCACAGGTGCCAGACCCAAAAGTAATCACGAATTAAAAAAGGACAACATTCGAATTTCAGACTAAAGATGTGCATCCAGCTGATCAAATGGATCTGCACAGGAAAACTAGAGAAATGGTTTTCTCCACATTGGCAAATGCTTCTACTACTGCCTCCAGGTTACAGGTATCTCTGAACAACGTCCAGACACAGTTGAAGTTAGAAAAAATATCATCCTTTTCCATGGATAACAAGATAAAGACATTGGAAGAACTAGTCCTCAAGATCGGTTAAGATCCCTCAAATGTGAAAGCAGTTGAGGAGATGCTCAAAAAGAAAAATGTTGATATAGCATCTCTGAGGAAACAATTAAAACTACCACCAACAGAAGACTCACAGGCGAAGGAAATAGCAGAGACAGAAGGGGAAAAGGATGAGATGCTCAAACTGATCATGGAGCAGAATGAACAGTTGAAGGAAATGGAAGAGAAATTGGAAAAACTAGTGAAAGAGAAGGAGAAATCAAAGCCCATGGAGGTCATTCCATTGAACGTAGTTCCACTCGCAGGAGTGAGAACAACGTCTTAGAAAAAATTCCCTCAGCAACTCCACTGACAGCTATGGAGAAAACATTCGAACTGGCTAAATCCATGGAAGAAATGAATTTGCAATAGACAGAGATTAGCAGACTCAAAAAGGAGATCGAGAACCTTCAGAAACTCAAATCTTCCTTCCAAACTAGCTACTCCAAGGAGAAACAAACTTTAGACAAACTTAAACAGGAATTGCAACAGCTTCAAAAGCAAATAGTGGCGGGAAAAACACTTTCTAAGGTCAAAGAAAGTGTCTGGATGGATATCACCAAGTCCATGAATGAAATATGGCCAATGATACAAATCATGTTTGAGAAAAACAAACTGGTGCAAAGAAGTCAGCAGGCTATCGAGAAGATAAGAGCAGAACTGGGAGAGATGCCCACAGAAGCTGTTGAGATCATCAAATTTCTGAATTCCAAAACTAGAGAGGAGCTAGAGGAGTTGAAGATTGAAGATAGAATAGAGACCATCCTTGAGGTCAAGAGAGTCCTGACCAAGAGAGGACTGATGCTACAGTTGGAGGAAAAGGTCCAGACCATGGACGCAGTAGTGCAAATATTTTTCAGCAAGATCAAAACTTTGCAGAAGAAAGGCCTTCCTGGTATGAGAGTTATAAATGACAAGTTAATGACACTTTCCGATTACAAAAAGAAACTAGCCACTGTAGCTAAGGATTCTTAGATTCTTTACAATTAGACATCAACATACAGCATGAGATCTAGTACATCTTCATCATCAAGCCAACTTTTGCCAAGTACACAGAGATGGATAAAGTATACCAAATATTGCTCAAAGTCAGCGTTCCCAGTCACCTTCGATGGGAAGAGCTTTGCAATCTGATCGAGTAGTCGATGAGGTGTCTAATCCTAGTTATCTATCCAGTCAGACGAGGTCACGTAGAGGCCTCACCAATGGTTCACCCCAAGAAATCAACATGAAGTTCAACACATCATCAAGTAGTTTCCTAAATTTTGGTATCTTCTTAAGTTAGGTAGCTAAATTTAGATTAGCCACGTCCTGATCTTTAATGACAGGATCGTATGTAATTTTTGGTTATAAATACTTCAAACTTTGAAGTATTGAGGGTTGATATTTATGCCCTGCAAGCTACAAGACTGTAATTTTTATCAAGAGATCTTCCAATAATACAAAGAGACATTTTTCATAGGATTCTCGCGTGTTATTCATTGGTGATATTTTCTTTTCTATGTTGAATGTTCTTCTTGCTCAGTTGTCATATTGTTTTCTAACCTAATCTTTAAAAGTAATGCATGTTGCAGGATTTATCTTTGTATACATTGTTTAAGACTTTGAAATATTTTAATTTTCATCTTCTGATATTATAGTGAAGAAATTCTTAAATGCTTCTTTACTTTAATTGATATTCTCATATTTTTCTCTATTCATCACTTTATTGCTAAAGAATCCAACGAATGCATTATCTTGCCCTGTGAAAATGATCCTTTGTTTCTGGTTTAGATTTCTATTTTTATAATATAGACCCCATAGCCCAATGGATGCATAAAGCCATTTTTAGCCAACTTAACGAAAACAACAAACCCTTTCAATCTTATTTATTTTATATAACTAGCCTAATATGTTAAAGTTAAAACATAGCTAAATCATACAGAGAGATCCCTCTCTGAAAATGGTAGGTCTAGATTCCAGTTTAGAAGTGGTTGGATAAAGTTACCTCTCGTAGATTTCTTCTTTACTGACAACCTCCGAGAATTTACAGAGTGCTAACAGATTGGCGACCATACTAGGGACGAACGAACTTTTCAACCCCATGTTTTCTTTTCCTTAGAAGAAAGCTTTGTTTCTAAACAAATTATAAATCTGAAAAAGAATTAATGTTTAGAGGTTGTTAGAGCTTGTACATATTAATTTTTGGACTCATAAAACTAATATATATATATATATATATATATATATAAATTAAAAAAGAAATTTGGCTCCTAAAAGAACTTATACTCGATCCCACCCAGACCCAAAACCTGTAATAGCAACTGATAATCTAGAACAATTACTCATAAAGAAGACCATCATAGAAGTTTCATAAAGTCATAGTCCCCTTCAGAGGTCCCCTTCTCTTCCAGAGGAACTTGTTACCCTTCAAGATCTTAACTTTGACACCATTTTTGAACAAAGCCTGTTTAGAACAAAATCTGACAACTTTGTGATTGAAATCGTTTTAGATCCAAAAACCCTGCAACCCCGGACCCCTAAAATATTGTATCCCACTACAAAACCTCAAATCGCTCACTCCATACCAACAAGCCCCTCCTCCTCCTCGTCTTTTGTCACTACCCGACCTATCATCCAGGTTGTTGTCTCGCCTCCTCCACCTATCATGGCAGCCAAATATGCTCCCTTGGTGTTGGTCGCACCTCTACATGCTATGCCCCAGGATTATCAAACGAGACTTCCACAGTTCGATGGAATAGGGCCCTTGAACGCACAACAACATGTTGATAAAATGAATGACTATTTTGATCTACAGGAAGTAGATGAGGCTGACATTCAAATGAGATTGTTTGCATAGAGTTTGACCAGTGACGTTAAGAAATGGTACAAAGGTTTACGTGCTACCTCAGTGATCGACCTTACAACGTTTCAAAGAAGTTTTCTAGACAGATGGGAGGTAAAGAAAAATCCTCACCAAATATTGTCAGAATACGAAAACATCAGAAGGAATCAAGGTGAGACAGTACAATATTACTGCATCCGTTTCAATAATCTATACAATGTGATTCCAGTCGATATTAAACCCCCACAAGATATAGCACTGATAAAATTCCCCAACAGTTTCAATGATGATGTGTCTTATCAATTAAGGGAAAGAAACTCCACCACCCTAGAAGACATGCAGAAAAGCACAATAAGTGTGGAGGCCAACCTGTTGGCCAAAAGGGCATGATAGAGGACCGAAAGGAGAGTCACTATTAAAGAAGAACCTTCCACATCTTCTTCTGACGCTAAACTGGATTCCTTAGCTAGAGCAATGGAAAGGATGATGGAGAGACTTACTGTATCCAAAATAAATCCTCCTAGAGAAAATCAACTTGCTCCACATATTCAGAATCCTAACTTCAGAAGAAATCCTCCTCAAATCAGGCAGAGAGATCCCAGGGATCAAAGAGAATAGAGGGGTCCTGATCAAAAGATCAGACCACCCCTACAAGAAAATTATTCCGATGAAGGAGAAGAGGTAATTGAAGAATTGGAGGACACACACATAAACCTCATGGGCATTCATGATAATGAAGCTATTTTCCTCACTCAGGAAGAGAAAGAACTTTTCCTTCTTTCTCAGATGCAGGTGAGTGAAGAAGCTGAAGAGACTGAACAACAGGCATTTGAAAATACCATTATGGAGGTACACAGGTAGTACAATTTGTGGAGTAAGAAGACAGATGAAACTTCCCCAAAAAAGTTAACCGAAATGAAGAAAGTGGTCGAAACCAAGAAATCCCCTGAGCCTTCTACCAAAAAGGTACCTGAGAAAGGTAATTTTGAAGCTCCAGCAAAAAGAAACCTTACCATTTTACAAATATCAACACAAACTGAGGTTTCATCAACCAACCCACCAAATACTTCTACCCAGAAGACTATGGTGGACAAATCATAATTGTTGAGGCAAAGCAGAGCTCTGACTCCTTTCAGCCTCGAAGGGGAATTAGCCAAAGTGAAAATTCACATTCCCCTTTCCGAGTTGATGAGTAAGGATGCTTACCAATCGTAGGTGATCAAAGCACCGAGTATTGAACCCGATATAGGCATGAAGGCCTTAACTATTGGATCGACGAATCATTCGGACACGGTAAACCTCACTGATGATCAACCTGAACTCCTGTTTGTCCCTGAAGTTGATGGCAAACTGACAATGGTGTTGTTGCTCCTTTTTACATCAGCCTTAATATACATGACCTGATTCTGCACAATGGTATGTTAGATTCAGGTGCTTCCCACAACCTGATGCCTAAAGCAGTGATGGAAAAATTGGGACTCGAGGTCACCAGACCTTATAAAGACTTACACTCTTTTGACTCCAGCAAAGTCAGATGTATCAGTTTGATCAAAGACTTATGTATCACTCTAGTTCAAATTCCAACAAAAAACATGGTTATGGATGTTTTGGTCGCAAACATTCCCCCGAAATATGGTATGTTGTTGTCCAGGTCTTAGGGAGCCAAGTTGAAAGGTACTTTGCAGTTGGATATGTCATACGCCACCATCCCAGTATTTGGGCAACAGAGAAGATTGTACATGGAGACACATATGAAATATGGTCAACAACCAAGAAAAGCCACATAACTATCCTCTGTACTCTGCACATTCTGACCTAGATTCCTTCATCCTATATAATGACAACAATACGGGAGAACAAATCGCTCAACTGGAAGAGGAAACATTTGATCTGAAAGATGGCCAAGAAATCACTGAGGCAGAAAGAAAGAAAAATGTGATGAGTGAAGAATTGCCAGCAGATTTCTAGAGCATGGACTTCGATGGAACTGTAAGCAAAGAAGGATATGGAGCAGGACTTTGGTTGCACAATCAAAAATCCAGGTATTCGGAAAACCATTCTTACAAATTAAATTTTCAATGCACTAACAACATTGCCGAGTACGAAGCTTTGATGCTCGGTCTAAAACTTCTAAAGAAAGTTGGTGCCAAACAAATCATGGTAAGAGGCGATTCTGAATTAATTATCAAACAAATCAAAGGAGAGTATGCAGCAAAACATCCCCGTCTTAGAGCTTATAGAAATGTTGTTTTAGATGCCCTTAAATGTTTCACTGAAGTTGATTTGCAGGTGATGCCCATGGGACAAAATATTTTAGCAGATGGTTTAGCTACGTCAGCAGCTACATGCAAGATACCTTTTCGTTCCACTCGCCCATACACGGTGGAGGTGAAGTGCAGACCAACTGTCCTAGACAACATCAGATACTGGAAGGTATTTGGGAACGATGATCAAATTGAAGATTTTCTACAATGCAAAAATGATTTCGAATGTACAAACATAGACTTAGAAAGTGAGGATGAAAATGTAAATAAATTTGATTTTGGAAATGACAGTGTAAATAAAGTAGATTCAGGAGAGTTAGGTGAAGATGAGACACAATATGATGTTTTGCACTTAAAAAGTAATGTTTTACCTAGGGGTTTAGTTCCTTTAGAAGACCTTTTTGATTTTAATGATGTAGCTAAAAAACCAAAATTTGAAGCCAGTGGTAAAGAGGTTGAAGATGTTAACATAGGGACAGAGGAGAAACCCAGGATTGTCAAACTTTCTAAATATTTACCTCCTGAGCAGAAACTCAAATAAATTGAACTTTTCAAGGAATATGCAGACATTTTTGCTTGGGGATATGAAGATTTAAAATCTTATGACACGAGCATCATACAACATAGGATCCCGATAAAAGAAGATAAAAAAACTTTCAGGCAGAAACTTAGGAGAATCAATCCCAAGTTACTTCTCTTGATAGAAAAAGAAATTAAAAAGATGTATGATGCTAAAATCATAGTCCCCTTATGATTTTCCAAATGGGTTTCAAATCTGGTCCCAACGCGAAAGAAAAGTGGGGAAATCAGACTTTGTATTGATTTCCGAAACTTGGATAAAGTTTCTCTAAAAGACAACTACCCATTGCCAAAAATGGACCACATATTACAAAAGGTAGTTGGATCCAGTTGAATCTCCTTACTGGATGGTTTTTCAGGCTATAACTAGGTGCTTGTTCACCCAGATGACCAAGAGAAAATAGCCTTCACAACACCTTGGGGCACCTTCATGTACGTGAAAATGCCTTTTGGGTTGATGAACGTTGGGGCCACTTTCCAAAGAGCGATGGACATCGCTTTTGTGGAAGAACTTGGAAAATTTATTGTCATTTATCTGGACGACGTAACTGTGTATTCCCAATCCAATGATGAGCACTTACGACATCTCAGATGAGTATTTGAAAAATGCAGGAAATTTGGGATTTCTCTGAATCCTAAGAAAAGCCTTTTCAGATTAGAGGAAGGTAAACTGCTGGGGCACATAATCTCTAAGAACATAATTAAGATAGATCCCAGCAGAATCAAGGCCATTCAGAAATTAGAACACCCAAGGAATATCAAAAAGTTACAGTCTTTCATTGGAAAAATAAACTTTCTGAGAAGATTCATACCCAACCTGGCCGAGCTTCTCAGAAACATCACAAACATGTTAAAAAAGGACACAAAAATAAAATGGGAAATTGAATCTAAGCAGTCTTTTGAACAAGTTAAACGTGCACTCACACAGGCTCCAGTCTTGATTAGTCTTGATTTCACCAAAGATTTTTACCTTTTTTCTTTCGCTTCTGAACATACCATTACAACAGTATTACTACAAAAAAACAGCGAAGGGTATGAACAACCCATAACCTTTTTCAGTAAAGCATTAAGAGATGTTGCTTTGAATTATAAAATAATGGAGAAACAAGCTTTTGCCCTGGTGAAAGCCATAAAGGATTTTAGAGTATATATTCTCCATTCCCACACCATTGCATATGTTTCAAACGCGGTGGTAAAAGACATTTTAACTCAGGAAAATATAGATGGCCGAAGAGGAAAATGGATTGCTATCATTCTGGAGTATGACATAGAGATTAAGCCTACTAAACTAATTAAAGTTCAAGGTCTAGCAAAGTTAATGGCTAAATCCAATTTCCATGCTCTTGATATTAATTTCTTAGCCGCAGTAGATGAGCAGGGAGAGCAGGCGACTCCAAGCGTGAAAGAGGTATTTCTGAACTCTCCATGGTACATAGACCTGATATTTGTTTTGCATAACTTACAAGCTCCCCCTGGTCTGACTAAAACTAAAGCTAGGTTTTTGAAATTGAAAGCATTAAAATTTTGCAATCTAGAAGGCAATCTATATTGGAAGGATCTTGGAGGTATTTTGTTGAATTGTTTGTTAAAAGATGAAGCTGACAAAGTATTGCAGGATTTTCATGCAGGAGACTGTGGTGGTCATCTAAGCTGGAAGACCATGGCTAATAAAATTCTCAGAGCTGAGTTCTATTAGCCTACGTTGTTCGTTAATGTGCATCAGAAAGTGACTTCGTGTCATAAATGCCAGGTGTTCAAGGGCAAAAAGAAGCTTCTTCCTTTGCCCCTAAAACCAATCTCTGTTGAATCTCCTTTCCAACAATGGGGATTAGACTTTATCGGAGAAATACATCCTCCCTCTTCAGGCCAGCACAGGTGGATTCTTACTACCACAGACTATTTCACAAAATGGATTGAATTTGTACCAAGCAGGCAAGCTAATGATTCTATCATTATTAAATTTCTTAAAAATAATATCTTGTCTTGTTTTGTATGTCCTAGAAAGATTATAACTGACAATGCAGCTGCTTTCCGATCTAAGAAGCTCATAGAATTTTGCAACCAGTATCATATTGGTTTGGGTCATTCCACAGCTTGTTACCCTTAGGGAAATGGGTTGGCTGAATCATCAAATAAGACCCTGGTGAACATTATTAAGAAGACTTTGTAGGAAAACAAAAACTCATGGCATAACAAACTGGTTTTTGCACTATGGGCCGACAGACTGACCACCAAGAGGTCAATTGGTATGTCACCATATCAGCTGGTCTATGGCACTAAAATAGTTTTTCCCACTTCCTTAGGAGTTCCTGTCATGAAATTGTTGCAAGAGATGCAAGACGAGCTGAATGACTCCCAAAGAAGGATAAAACAGATGATCCACTTGCAACAATCCAGAGAAGAAGTATACAACAAAACTCAAGTTGTCCAAGAAATCATTAAGAAGATCTTTGACAAAAGAACTAAAGAAGATGACTTTGAGCTAGGTGACTTGGTTCTGAGATGGGATGCCCGAAATGAGGATAAGGGGAAGCATGGAAAATTTTACAGTCTATGGAAGGGACCTTACATGATTCAAGCATTCAGAGGAAATAATGCCTTCTTGCTCAACAACAATGATGGGACAAATCTGCCAAGAGGACCTGTAAATGGCAGAATGTTGAAGCACTATTCACCTCCTCAGTAGGGACCTGCAGTCACACTTTCCATTGTACAAACCATTTTCATTTTGCTTACAAGTTTATGAGTGAAATAACTTTGATCAGATGGTTGAAGCCTGCAGAGAAGGCCTTAAGCCACTGAACATCGTCTTCCAATTTTCAAAATTAACACCAATCAAGAAACAAAGGCAACTATGGAGAAAGTTTCTCAGAACATCACGAATCAAGATTCTTGGCACTTCACAAGGAGAGTACCATCCCCAGGTGGAGCCGCTGTTATAAACCTATAATTTATAGGATCAACTGGTGACTGAAATGTTATCTCTTTAGTGTTTTTGTTTATTAAATAATTTTCCATTCTGCAAATAATTTGAGAAAAAGAAAAAGAAGAGAAAAAGAAAAAGAAAAGAAAAGAAAAGAAAAAGAAAAGAAAAAAGAATAAAAGAGGCCATAAAAGAAATTCAATAGAGCCCCATGCAATAATGATGCAGGAGCATCGTCAACGTCAAGTGAGCGTGGGACAAGCGCAACACATTTTGGGCACATGATAAATTGTTTTAAAACTTTTGAAGATTGGATGTGCCAAACTTAAATGTGATAATTAAGGAGAGGCGTACTTATATATTGTAAAGGACCTTGAGAGATCCGCTCTCGTCCATAGTAGGTAGAAAGCATTTATGTTAGTAGGTAGCTTTGAATTCTCTGATGAGATAGTTTTAGGAGTGGAGGGAAAATGGATATAGACACCCTCATTGTGTAATTGTAACATTATTGAAGAAGATCATAGAGGAGAAGCAGAGAGATGTGTAGCAAACTCCATGTATAGAAGTTATGAATTAATACAAAGAAACTGTGATTCAGACTCATGGTGTTCACATATTCTCTATGTATGCATCTTTAAATGTTATGCTCATGAATGTTTTACTCTTTCTATCATGAAATTTGTTTTATGCTATGTATGAATGATTTCTTTTTGAATCTTTGAAATATGAGAAGAAAGGGTAATGAAATGAGTTTCAATTGTTTCTCTATCTGAGCAAGAGTTCTTGCAAGGAGTGCAATTGAAGTGTCCGCAAGGAGTGCATCGATGAGGTATTCAAAGATTTGTCTTTGAAATCTCAGGAAAGATAGAGTTTGTTCTCATATTCACACAAAGGTGCATTCAGGCACAGGAGCCGTGCAAGGGGTGTGAAGGCCGAGGAAAATCTCAGAGTTTCAAACCTGAGCAAAGTATTGAGAGACCGTTGTTGCAGAGCATGCGCAAGGTCGAAGAGCATTGAACACTTCAAGTGTTTGGAGGTTTACGCAAGGAGTGCGTGCAAGGGTCTTCTTTAAGACTCGAAGTTGTGAGAGAGCTCAGGAAGGATAAAGCCTTTGAAACTATTGAAGGTAGTACAAGAAGTTGGTGCATTTGAGTGATTAGAAGGCATCGAAAGTTTGTGCCGCAAGTGGATAAGTCCGGGGAAGAATCCTTGGTTCACTTCGTAGAAATCATCAGGGGGAAGAAACAGACGGTCAGAATTCTCTGTAGAGAATTAGAAAAATCCTGTCAGCCATCTGATCTGACAAAGAAGCGAGGAGGTTACAGTTGTGTCCAGAGTTTCAAGTGCAGGAGATCGTGAGTCATTGGATCCTCACCTAGTTACCCGTCAATCGTCCGATCTGACAGGAGTTGCACGGGGTTTAAACCCTCTCAAGCTAAGCAAAAGTCTCAAAAGGTGTCGGGATATCGAGGCATCGGAGTTCAGGATATCGAAAATACCGTGGACAAGAGATTGGGTAAATACACAGTGAAAACCCTGAAACAATTCAGAACCATCCATTTGTTGGGACACGTGGCAGGAATCGAGAGCCATCGACACTTCAGAAGTCTAGAGACCAAGAGTCCAAGACCTTTTGAGTCCTGAAACAGTGAAAGGATTACAGTCGTGGATCTAAAGAAGGACGCGTGTCGCGCGATCGTCCAATTTGGAGATCCAGACACCGGGACTCACATAAGTGAGCATTTTTTACTTTGCATTTGGTGAATTCCGAGGTTTGATCTGAACCGTCCATCCATTTTGGACGCGTGGCAGAAATCCTATAAGTCGGGGTTCGGCGTTTCGCGAATCCTAAAGACAGGAAACACTTACATTTCGGAACTGCGAAGTCTGAAATCCTGATGAGGAGGAAAGATCCATTATGGGGCCCAGTTGACGTCATCTCATCATAACGGGAGATCGGGAATCGGAATTTTGGGAGTCCCATGGGAAGGATCCCAAAGGCATTTGTTTCC
>JASDQU011247716.1:0-24451 GCA_032191745.1 Picea mariana
TCTATTAATTGTGTTTACATTGAAAGACGTGAAGCCTGCAATAACACATCAAACATATCAGCCAATCAAATTTTAGAAAAATAAATTATTTTGTTATTAAAAAAAATATATTTTTTTATTTCCTATGTTACACATTTGATATAAAACAAAAATCTAAAGTCAACTATAAACTAATCGAGAGTCAATGAGCAACTCATCGCTATAGTCCCAAGCCTTTGGCAGGGACTAATAAAGAATGTTTGAATCGAAAAAGTAAAATTCCTTTGAACTTTAACCAATAACATACATCTAAATGAAAATCATTCAAAATTATGTATATATATAACACTATAAAGCTTAAAAAATATGTTAATAGAATGCCTAAGTAATTTAGGGGAGACTTTCATAGTAATGTGGTTAAGTGGAATCATAAAAATATTGAAATTAAAATGATCTTATTCCATGTAGTTTTACTATTTTAATTATTTAAATGTAAGTTGAGTGAGTTAATTTAATGATATTAATAGAGTGTTCCGATTTATAAGTAAAATGTTTGGAAGTAAATTATAGGGTTGTTTGTATTTGTGAATTTTGTGAAATTTATTTGATATCTTTATGAGATTAATTTATACCATTCTAAAAATGAAAAAAAAATACAAAACCAAAAATAAATTGATATTAATATTCAATAATATAAATAAAATTAATTAACTCTCACCAATTATTATATAACATTTGAATAATTTAATATCAACAAACCCTTAATAATATAAAAAAATTAATTTTAAAAAATAATTAACTTTCACTCATTATTAATTGATGATGATGATTAACATCCACCAAGACCGAAATGGTCTATCAGACCTTAAGAGGGTAAGTGATTACTTGTGATTCTTTAAAATTTTGTTTGTATGCTCGAAAAGCATTAAGAGAAGCTTTCGAAGATCACCATACTTTTGTTGAGTTAAGAGGATAGGAAGGTTGGTAAGATCACCATACTTTTGTTGAGTTAAGAGGTTAGGAAGGTTGGTAGTGTGATAAATATTTTGAAAATGAGATCTAATATGGGTATAGGCTGGACAATCTAAGAGAAAGTGCTTTTCATCTTCAACTTTTTTAGTGTCACAAAGGTGACACACTCTTTCATCTCATGGCGTTTTAGGAATTGGCCAACGCCTAATTTCACTATGGAGCTTGTGAGAATTTGTTCTTATCTTAGCAATGCTTATTTTTTTCTTTACGCTTGGCAAAACAAATAGATAATTTTGATCTTCTAGATTAGAGTTGATTACATCTTTACAATACTTTAATTTTCGTTTTTCCTCTAACTCTTTATCACACCACATTTTGCTCCTTAAATTTTGAGTTGACATTTTTTTTAATAGTATATTTATTCGACAAAATTGTTTCTTCCATGATTCCCCAATAGTTTAGCCAAGATCGGGCGTCTTTATGCCATCCTTGCTTGAGTCGATGGTGGTTATGACTTGATTTTGAAGAAATTTTAGGTAGCCTCTTGTCTTCCATGTTGTTTAACTTGTTCTTATACATTAGGTATCTAGTCATAGTCATGCTCTCAATGGGGGAGAGGCTTGTTTCTAAGAGGAGGATGGGATAGGGTGTATTTCCTTTAATTTTGAGATTATAGGTTATAAAATTCATTTGTATTTGCTCTATCTTTCTCCAGGATTCACGAGAGATACTAGAACCCCCGACTTCACATCCATAAAGAATAACAGGTGTAACAAGAGTCTCAAAGAGGAGTTTCTTATTATCCCAACTCCAAAGATCAGTGGATTTACAATTGTTTTCAAGCCCATAATAAGCTTTCCACCCCCCAATAATCCTTTTCTCAATGCTATAATTCCAATTGAGCTTGTGGTGAATATCAGTTCCAAGATATTTGTATGAAGTCACTTCCTCTAATTTGTTGTTGTCATATACAAAGGTATCATAAGGGATCTTATTGAATTTAATAATCATGACCTTGGTCTTATCAGTATTAACAATCATACCCATATTGGAGCAAAATTCCTTGAAGATTCTTAGTTGGTTTTCAAGATCATGGGAACTCCTTGCCATAAGAACGATATCACCGGCATAAAGAAGAAGATTGATGACTATACCAGTGAGAGTAGAGCCGACACAACCTGCTTTTTCCAAGCATTCTTCTAACTTGTCAATGTATATGCCAAAAAGGGTAAGGGATAAGGGACAACCTTGTTTGACCCCGATATTGTAGTTAATCTCTTTTGACCAGCCCTCAGTGTTTTTAAACTTCACAATAACATTCTCATACATCCTTATTGCAGCTACCCTCAACTCGAGAGACACTTTTATCTCTTCCAACCTATTCCAAAGGTTTTTCCTAAGAACCGTGTCAAAAGCTTTTCTAAAGTCAACGAAACAACAAAAAAGATTGGTTTTAGTATTGCGGAACTCCTCTGCAATGATCCTAAAGGTAACAAGATGGTCCACAGTTGAATGATATCTCCTAAACCCGGCCTGGCCTTTAGCTCTTTTACCGTGACTTTCTAGCCAAAGGTTTATCTTCTTTTCCAAAATAATTCCATAAAGCTTGGCTAAAATATGGCTAATCATAATGGTCCTATAATTAGAGGGAATGTTTCTATCCCCATTTTAAAAAATAAGAACAATGAGGCTTTGCATCCAGGGTTTAGGGAAGCCCTGCTTGACTGCTAAATTGAAGAGCTTATGTATGTGAGGGATAAGGATTGACCCTCCGATTTTAAAAATTTCAGCTTGGTAGCCTTCAATGTCCTTAGCTTTCCCATTTGTGAGCCGCTTAACCCCAAACTCCATGTCATCTAAAGAAAAAACTTCTTCCTTTGTAGGGACAATAGGAATGGTGTCCATGGCATTAGGGAACTCGTAAAGACTTTTAAGGTAGGAATTCCACTGCCTTAAGGGAATCCTATTATTTTCTTTAGTATTGCGTTTTAGAATTTGGCTCTAGAACTTCGTAGGATCCAACTTGTATAGTTGTGAAAGTTGCTCTTGCCTTTTACTGATATAGTATCTTTTTTTCCTTTTAATCAGGGCTTTGTACGTATTGATCTTATCGAGTTTTAATGGCTCATTAGAAGCATCCCTAATGGATTTCCTAGCAATTTTACATTCTTTATCATACCAAGGGTTGGTTGTTCTATTATTCTTTTTAAATGACACCTCTAAAGAGAACTTGTTAATAGAAGTGGAAAGGGTAGTTGTAAAAGTATGATAGAGTTCTTCAATGTTATCCTTATAAGTTAGGAGGTTTAATTTACTATTTAAGTCCTTTAAGAAAATGTCAACTTTACTTTTGTCAAAGCTCAAATTCCTGTGATTATCAAGATTCTCTTCAATGGTGCTCCTATGCATGGAAAAATTTAAATTTAGGGTTAAAGGTTTATGATCAGAGTCAGGCTCATGGTCATTTAAAAGGTCAAAAGTTGTTATTTGGTTGGAAACGGGGATATTAGATATCACATAATCTACAACACTACTACCTAGCCCATGAATACAAGTCATCTAGTTGGAGTTTGGCCACTTCATTAGTCCATTGCAAATTATTAGGTCTTGAGAGCTACAAAGCTTGACCAACTCAGTACTAAACAAATTCTCAATTAGGTCTTCAAAGCTTCTTTTGTAGCTATTAGATAAAACAAGGTCCTCGTCTAGCTATAAATGATTATGGTTGGAGTCATTACTTAAAAGAGTAGCTTGTTTAGTTGCAGTCCCAACATTAAAGTCTCCTAGCAAGAGGATATTACCTTCATTTTTCAAATTATAAATATCTTGTTCTAAATTATTATAGGGACAATTTTTATCTAGATTATTTTTCTTATAAAAACTAGAATTAATAGGTGCAAAATAACAAATTGCTATATACATCTTCTTAGCATTGGTGTCTGAAATTTCTATCCAAATGTATTGATTAAGAGGGTCAATCTTATGAAGTTGAATGTGAGGAGAAATGCTCTTTCTAATATAACAAGCTATGTCTCCTATCCCTCTACAGTGGGATTTTTTGTTCTGTGCCGACCACGAGACAAATCCTTCCATGTTAGATGTAATGCCCATAAATATATATATAAACATTGTTATCCTCACAAGCAATTATTTATTAACTAAAACAATATCTATTCAGCATAATATCGATCTTCATACCAACAACTTCAGCAATTTAGATTCATCAAATATTAACGAATTCATAGCAGAATAAATAAATGCATAATTCAACAGGGTACCTGGTTCTGATGCTATTTCCGTTGCGAGCTGCTTTGCTGCTGCTGCTCTCCTGCTACCTGCTACACAGCCCAGTCCTGTTGCAAACACAAAAAAATTGCCCAAAACTATTGTCCACCCTGCCAACTAGGAAAACGACCTAGCTCCAGGATATCTACGGATATCCTAGCCCTCCGAGCCCAAAACCTCTAGCAACTCGGTGTCTGCCTGATCAATATGTCACAACCAGCAAATCATGTGCCTCAATCAGAGCCCACCCATCTCACAACCCCTCTCGACTCCCTGAAATACTCAGATTTCTCCAAAATCATGGCCAACTTCCCCTCGAATGCCCCCCTCCAACTCCTTCCTTCCTTCCTTATCTCTCCATTTAATTACCCTTATCCAAATGTATTGAATACGTTATCCCTTGTGGGATACGTAACCCAATTTAATATTACATTATATTATCCACCATTAATTTAATACTTTATTAATTAATGAATTAATTAATAATTAAATCAATCATTAACCATATTGATTAATGAGTTAATTATACTTAAATTAATCATAATCAAGAATAACTAATTAATAACAAATAATTAGTTAAGGTTATTTTAATAAGTAAATATAGTTTAGCTAATCTTTTAGGATTACCTTATTAAATTAATTATAATTTATAATCAAGGGTCGTTACATTAGGGGCCTTAGACTCCTCATGCTCCCAAGTTTCAGCTAGACAGATAATAACAATATCACTCAAGATCCAACTTATCATAGGACCTTTGCGCCATGGAAAGCCACAAAAATTCTATAAAAGAATCCCAAGTGTCCCAAATTCCTATTTATTATTATCCTTCTGGTCTCTATCCCCAACAATAGCTTTTCGATTTCTAATTATTGCCCATTTTCCTTCTTTCCTGGCTTCTTTTACCTTTTGGACTTCCTTCCTTAATTCAACTTGGTCTTCAGGAATGAGGTCTTCATTTATAAATATTCTTGACCCTTTTAAGCTCGGAGATTTACTTAGTATGCTATATTTATGGTCATTACAACTTACTTTGACACGAATCAACCTATCTTTGTGATTAATTATTTTCCCTAGCCTCTTTGCTTCTATAAGGTAAGTTGTATCAATTTGTGATTTATTTTTTAATTCTTCTTTTACTATTGCTAGCGTATCCTCTTCTTGTTGTTCTTTTATACCAAAAATTATGAGGTTCAAGGATCTTTTGTTACGCTCATGGTCCAGTTCAATTAGCTTATTCGTTTCCTCTTTGATGGGTTTGATATCCAATTTGTTTTCCATATCAGTGAGGGTCAAATTGTTGGTTAGTTTTTCTTCTAGCTCTTTAATCATATCTCTCAAGTTGTGACTTTCTTTGACCCGTCCTTCTTGGGTTGATTGTTTATATTTTTCCATTTCTTGAATTCTATCTTTCATTGTCTGCAATTCACTCTTGAACCCTAAGAATTTATCCTCTATTTGAGTTTGAATGGTATCTTTAATTTTTTTATCAATCATTGCTTCTAACTCTATTGGGAGTTTTATGTCTCTTTCTTCACTCATTTTTTCTAATGTTTCTAACTCTATTTGGATTTTGGCATCTCTCTCTTTTCTACTGATTCCATATAATCCTATAGGATCTCTAGGGTGATTTCGGGGGGCCTCCCCTTGTTAGGCGAGTTTTTGGAATAGGTGGTGGAGTGCTCATATTGAAAAGAAGAGAAAAAATATGTAACAATTATTGTTATGGATTGACTTTATCTCTCAAATCAACTTTTACTTATGGAACTCAAAATGAATAAAATATATTTAAATCTCTTTAAGTAAAATTAAAATTGAATGTAAAAAGTGACTCTCCTCATTTTAGATGTCCAATTTACCCTTTGAAGAAGCCAAAAATAATTTTCGAACACTACAGAGAAGTACAGAGAGACTACATAGATTATTCTCGGTAAAAAAGGTAAAAACCAAATAGAAGTATTATTCCCCTTCAAAACCCTAGATATATAATCTTAGAAATACAATATCTCCTTAATAATAATAATAATAAATAAAAAGAGAAATATTATTATTCATGTTAAAAACAACAAAAATATCATTTCAAAAGTGCATAGTAGTATTCCCCTTCAAAACCATAGAAAAATTATATAACATTTGAATAATTTAATATAAACAAATTACTAATTCTAATATTTCTAAAATAAATATAATAATTTATTAATTCATGAAATTATAAAAAAATATCAATTTAAAAAAATACAAAAATATATTTCAATTTGAATAATTTAATATCAACAAACCCTTAATAATATAAATAAAATTAATAAACTTTCACTCATTATTATTAAATAACATTTCATGAATATAACATTTATATAAATAAAAGTAATTAACTTTCACTCATTATTATTAAATAACATTTCATGAATATCACATTTAAATAATTTGATATAAACAAATTACTACTAATATTTCTGAAATTAATATAATAATTTATTAATTATTGAAATTATTAAAAATAAAAAATAAAATATCAATTTAAAAACATAAAATCTATTTATTGTTACAAGCCCCGTGAAACCTATTTATTGTTCCAAACGTGGGTATGTGAAGCCAACCATCTCCGCGGGGTGACGCTGAAAGTCTTTTAAATTAAAATTTGATAATACACATTTCTCCAATCAGTAACTCTACATTGCACGTGCAAATAATGTAACTTTTAACATTTGGTTATGTTAATTTTAGCTTTAAAAAAATGCCTCAATTTGTAAGATAATAATTTTATAAGTGTTAAATCTTGGATTTAAATCTTGGATTTACTATTCAAATATGTTCAAATAGGAAAAACGTGTTCCGTCATATAAAAGGCACTGCACAATTAGCCATAACAACAATATTTTATTATGGCGACATCACTAATGCCATAATTCACCAAACCTTTATCTTCTCATAACCTGTAAATGGAAACCATTCAATCTTCTCCACTTGTATTTATAGATATGATATTTGATGAGATTACAAGGTTCAATAACTCAATTATTTTTATGTAGAGAGTTACATAGCCACGGAGATATTTACCTCTATACGTATATATTTACGTCTTAAATCTAACCCACCCTGGACCATCTAGAGTTAAGAGTGGGTAAGTAAACGTGTTATGGCCATGTAGGATGTCAGTTGGGTTTGTCATCAGAAAGGAACGGGAACGGGTGTTACAAGAGTGGTATGGATGTATGTAATTGGTTTTGATTAGCTATTTTATGAAATGGTTTTTTTTGTCATTTATATAAATTTACTCGAATTATTATTTTTCGTAAATATAGTTGGAAAAAATCATCATTTCTTAAAAGTTTTAGCCTACGACATTGGTTATGTACTTTCGTTGGGACATGGAGTTGAAACTTGATGGCAGAATGAAGGTTAAGGAAATAGAGGTATTGAAGACGGAGCAAAAATGGGTGAGGGTTTCTTTTGGAGTGAAAGAGGTTGACAAAGGGGAACGCTTTCTTCCTCTCCTTGGGCAGTTTCATTTTCCATCTGATGGGCCTAATATTTAAGAACATCTGTTTCCTCTTAAGAGGGGTAGGATATATATAACAGTCAAATCTCCCTGGACTGAGAAGTTTTATACACCAATTTAGTATATGACTTGGTCGTGACCTTAAAAATAAATTATTATTATTATTTATCTTTATATCAATAACTTATATTTTTTCATCCGATTTTATTAAAGTATAGGATATTGCCTTCCTACCGATACCTGCTCGTTGACAGAAGCTCAATATTTTTTGGTTTTGATCTATTAAATTGGCTTTAAGCAGTTAGTAGACGATGGTATGACAGAGCGCACGAAAGCTATCACATAGAATAAGCATTCAGTAGGCGTCACCGTTGACATTCTGCTATCCCACTTGAAAAATGTGAAATTGTTGAGAAGTATAAAAAGAATGAATTGCTACTCCGAAACAATTCAGGAGAACGAAATGGAGCTAAGCATTCATACTTATTACGGTTCATAGGGTAGATAAGAATCAGGCAATCTAGAGGGTTTCTAAGCATATCTTTGAAAATTGTTGTGTTAAACTTTACAATTTTGTTCTTGGGAATGAATAAGTTGAGTCACGCACAGGGCACCTCCCACAGTGAGAGGAAAGTTTTAGCTCCTCTGTGTGAACTCGATCTCGGAATTCAACATAGGTAATATCAATGAGAAACAATGAAGGCAGAATGAGGCTGAGAACATCCAGAAGCGAGTTTATTTACTGTATCAAATGAAATGATTTAAAATTCCTTTGAAGAAAACTGAACCCTTAGCCTTTATCAATAGTCTTAACGCCATACAAATGAATTTTTTTAATGCATAATGACATTGGTTTTTAACTATTGATGAAGTTCCCTACCCAACGTTAACATATAAATGATTTTTTTAATGCATAATGACATTGGTTTTTAACTATCGATGAAGTTTCCTACCTGCCCAACGTTAACTCTTTCGTTTTGATTGTAATTCTTTGTCAGCTCAAAGCAATAGAGCACTCGTCCCTTTGTGTTGAGTGTACTTAAGTTCCCTAGATTCGGTGGTGAGAACATCCAAGACCTCCATGTGTTTAGTAAGGCCTCATTTATTAAGATTACAAATCCTTCATTGTAGTTAGAAGTATGGCCACCGTTGGACTCTGAGATTAGATACTCTTGATCTCTGATGAATACTTCAAAATTTTAGTAGAGAATTCGAATCCATCTTACCTGCAATGTCAAAAGGCAATGCCCATCATTATAAAACAGAATAGGTAAAAGAAAGACTCAACATATCCAATATGGTCAACCGAATTTCAATCTGGCCCAAAAAAACATGACACAAAATCTTGTTTTTAGGTCCTACCATGGATAGTGTCACAAATGGCCAAAAGTCTACCAATATAGAAAGGTGGGCGATATGGGAAAATGGGAAAGAAGAAAGGCTGGAGACAATAGTGTATGGGTTGTCACACATGAAACAAACAACTATTTTTTACAGAGACCTGCAGCTTTTTTTAATATGATGCAGGACGGGTGGATTATGTATTTAAATGACACATAAAAGATGAGGTGAGATTTCGCCCTTCAAAATCATATCCTGATTTTAATTGATATCAAAGTTATTTTTCCCTTCTGCGTGTTCTTTTTCACCTTGCTTTACATTGTTGGTGCGTCGTCACCTCTGGTATCACTCCACCACTGGCCAACGAACTCGTCGTTGCACCCACGGACGTTGCATAACTCCTTTGTTCCCTGCATAAAATAAGATAAATAAGAAAAAATCTTGATTTTTTCTTCTATTCTCTGTTTCATATTCATAAAACCACCAACCTAACCAAATACACATAGTGCGATTCTGGAAATAATTTTTTTTAAGTCCCATCAATGTCGCCTAACAGAGATATGAGAGATGATGACTTATTCGTAGACACAGATCCATAGAGGAATAATATTAGAGTCAAATATTAGAAATGGCAACACTGAAATGCCTTATTTTATATCTTCCCAATACTTGGGTGTGTAGATAAATTCATTGAGAAAATTGAACAAACTATTGACACATAGACACATACACAAGCAAGGATAGATACTCTACAATCGCCTTGCCTTCTTCTTCAACTTTGATTTCATAATTTGCTAGTCGATCTCCAATCAAGTTATTTACAATATATTTTTTTCCATCTCCTCATCTCGTATTTCCAAGGGTGCACTATCATGCTGATTGTGATTTTATGCGACATCTTACATGTCATCTATAGTACCAATAGCATTTTGAGGCTCTCTTTCTGCCTCAGAAGTTGCATAACCTATCTCTGCATGGCCCTCGCTAGCAACACTCGAACCTACGCCTACATTTTGGAGTTCCCTAAGAAGGAAGTCTACTGGCTCTTTCTTTGTAGCTGAACATAATAAGGTTGTTTCTGTTGACCCAACATCACAAAAATACAAGTGATCATGTGAGATTAGAAATGTAAATACCAATTACACAGAAAACAACAACACTTTCAAGGGTTCTGAGAACAGATAGTAAAAATATCATGTACCTTTTCCTCTTTCAAAGCCCATTGATATCATATTTGCAAGCGGTTGACAGAAGGAGGAGCCTATACTCCATTGACAAGACCAAGACAAGATTGAAAAATGTTTGAAGAAGGAAAATGGAAATTGCTACCATGCATAAATTGAAGGGCATTAACATGAGGAAATTGTAGATTATTACCAAGAGGGGGAAGAATTCCTTACGGTAGATCTATAGAGGAAAATTTGTTCTGAGAAGTTTTCTCTGTAAATACTTGCACCTTGAAGGATGAAGGAATCACAGCTTAAACATTTCTTCTTTGTATCTCAATGATATTTCTATTTTGATGTGCTACATAGATCCTTTTGTTCTGGTTTTCATTGTGATGAGTAAATTGATCATATGGAGGAAGAATGAGGGTTTCCATGCCAATTGTTCTGTATTACTTGTCACTCCTGAAAAACCTCGGGCAGAAAATTATGAGAAATCTTGAGCACAAAATGTTTTAAGATTCTAATTCACCGCCAACAAACACTCCCAGCGTCAACTCCTATTGATACAAGGTTCGTTGTTTCTAATAAAATGATAGGAAACCACGCCTTCAGTACAAACAGCAAAAAAAATGGTAGGAAAAATTGACTACAACAAACGCGGTGAAGTTCTATGATACAGATAGAATCCTGTTGAATTTGAGGCAAAAGGGCCCAAAATCAGATTTCTTAACTCCCTCAGCGTACCTATTCAGACCATCTATATTTACAAAGTAATCTTCAAATACACGAATCCTTACCGGGTCAAGCTTTTCTCACCATGTACATCAAGAAAAAATGCAGCCTTAAAAAAAACAACATACCCTTGTTCCTGCGGAACAATGTTCACAAACTTTCAATTGTGCAAACGCGTCTTCAGCTATGACGACAACCTATCTTTGGCAAGAAATTGTTCACAAATTTCCCAATGTAGATGCATCTTCTGCAACAGCCATTGCCACTGCATGGAAGATGTCACCCATGTAATAAATGCACAACCTATCTTTGGCAAGAAAATGTTCACAAATTTCCCAATGTAGAAGCGTCTTCTGCGACGACCATTAAATGCACAACCTATATTTGGCAAGAAAACGTTCACAAATTTCCCAATGTAGACGCGTCTTCTGCGACCCCCATTGCCACCGCTTGGAAGATGTCGCCCATGTAATAAATGCATGGAAGATGTTGCCCATAATAAAAGCACACCAACTTAATATATCAATGAATGTCAGACTTTGATCGATATCACAAAATCTTTGTAAATATTTTTAATTAAAAACTTAAATATTTGCAGTGATGGTATGACCGATATTTGCATACGGTATGACATCATCACCTTTATGGTATTTGCAGTGATGGTATGTCTGTTTAAAGGTGATGGTAGAGACGGTGACGGTAAAAATGGAGAAAAATGGTGGTTTTTGAAAACCAGTTGACAAGTTTTCTACAAAACTTAACACTAAAAATGCCTTTGGCATAATTATATATAAAAAAATGTATATAAAGTGAACAAAATATTTGTATGCATATGTTTATCTTAAAAAATATTGTTAAGTTCCCCGGATGGGGTGATAGGTGGCGCAATTGTGCCAGGTGGAAACGACAGAGGCCGA
Source organism: Picea mariana (assembly GCA_032191745.1). Taxonomy (NCBI): domain Eukaryota; kingdom Viridiplantae; phylum Streptophyta; class Pinopsida; order Pinales; family Pinaceae; genus Picea; species Picea mariana. The sequence goes on from JASDQU011247716.1 coordinate 11,893, forward strand.
GGTGTAAATGCTCCCGTCGGCCCGTCCCAAACCAGCCATTAAATCCCATGAACGCGCACAGGCGAACTCTCTCGAGCAGTACCCTCGCGCGAGCGCAAGGTACATCAGCCCAGAGCACTAACCAGACGGGAATAATGACGCGATTTAATGCCGAGGTTATATCAATTGTATTGATAATGGAGCTCGTCATTTGGGTTATGCCTGCAAGCGGTTTGTTTCTCCGGGAAGCCTACCTTTCACAGGAAACTCAGTGCTGCAGAAGCCTTACTGTAATTTCTTCGGTGCAGGGGTTGCACTTGGCAATTCCGCCCCCCTTCAGCAACTCCTCGACCGATACTAGCATCAGAACTCTCGGCAGGGCACCAGTCATGCCACGAATTCGAGGGCGATCGAGACGAGGGGCAGCCTGGTATGCTGCAGAATCCAGGCGCAAGCGAAAGGCAAACTTTGAACGAGCTCTGGCAATTGACACCCGGCGACGCAAGCTCAAGCTAAGAATGCCTCCACCGGCGTTCATCGAAGAAGTTCTACTGCCAAACGGCCCGCCCAGCCCTATCGAGCATAATCCATTAACAATTCCGAAGAATTGGAGCTCTCGCGTAAGTTATGGCTCCCTCGGCCCCTCTCAACCTGTCAGTGAGGAGCCCGACCCCTCTGCAGTCATCGAGGAATGGCCCTACACCCCCTGCTACGTGGTCGAGGAGATCCCTCCTGAAGCCACCAAAGCAACGGAGGACACAGGGCACGATCGTCAGCAACACCAGTCAAAGGAGGAAGCCGAGGGCGCAAGAGAGGAGCACGCGGCCAGCTACAGCCAGGAGCAGCCACCCGCTGCAAATTGGGATCTCCTCAACCTAATTTTCGACATCAGAGGCAAATTGGAAGATCAAATCTTCCCCCTGGCACAAATCGACCAGAGGCTTGACATGTTTTTCGCGGCGCACTCCCGAGCAACGTCCAAAAAACAATGCCCGACCTGTGCGCGCACGTACACGTTTCCTGCGCGATGGAGGCACTCCGATGCATAGGACCAGCGACGCGGCTTCAAGGTTCCATCCTAGTTAAAATTCTGCTCTGGTTTTCTTGCTATAGTTCTCAGGCTAGCTATTATACTGTCATAGTCTTAGTTAGAATAACCAGCCTTCTGGCTGTGATTATCAGTCCCGGTTTCCTTCGGGCGGGACATAGCACTGTTAACTCTGTAAATTTTGCCACCTATGCACATGGTATTACACCTGGACATGGATGCTCAGCTGTCCCAGTTTCCTGCTTAGGCGGGACAGCTGGCATCACTTTTGTATCTTTGATAATAGCAATATAACAGGTACTACCTCTTTTACTTAAAAAAATAAAAAAATATTGTTAAGTTGAATTTATTTTAGATAACAATGTTTATTATAAAAAATAAGTACATAAAGTGAACAAAATGTTTTTATGCATATGTTTAAGTTGGTCTATTTTGGACCTTTGTGTAAAGAATTCATATCATTCATCCTTCCGCACTACCGCAACTTTGCACCTCAAATAATTATCAATGTTATCCATAATATAATATTGTTATGCATATGCATAGAGTCTTGAATGAGAGTGTATGAAGAGAAAATGTTATCGATAATAGAATTATGTGTTAAAATTTTAAGATTATATTAATAAAAAATATATTCATATGCATAAATATGCAATTTTTTCTTACTTAAAAAGATAAATTATTATAAAAAAATGTTTTAAATATTAATATTTATTTTACACATATAAAATAGTTATATAAAACAATTTTCTTTTGTTGATAATCAACAAACATTAATAACAAAGTCTTTTAACTTTTTAGATATCTAGATGCTTTTACATATATACATATATTAAAAAACAAGTGTTGCATGACAACTTAGTCCCTACGAAGCATATTCGAAAATGGACATGATAATTGGCACTGTATAACTATTGATAATGATGATGATTAAGTAAAGATCATTTTACATCTCATTATTGAAGAGATTTTAATATCTCTCATTGATGTACCATATTCACAATATTGAGCCTATGTTTAGGAATATTATAATAATAATTAATCTGATATTTAACCAAAAAATTATTTATTTATATAAGTAATTTTATAAAAACTAATTATATCAACTATTAACTATTCAAAAAAAATCGTCAAATTATTTTATTTGACATTAAATTCTTATTAATTTTTATCCATAAATTTTTAATGAAAAATATATTATTATGAATTTTATAAATATAAATTATTTATATTATTATTATTATGAATTTTATATATATAAAAGTTAAACAACAACTTTCATACTCAAATTTAAAATGAAAAACAAATTGACTCATCAATCACAAACTCGATACTATAGTCCCTTGGCAGGGACTAATAAATATATAAAGTGAACAAATTAAAAATTATTGTTGATCAACGGTTATAATTTTAATTTCAATATTTTGCTTAACAATTTTTCACCTTGTGCACAACCTTTTGCTATGAACATATTTACGCATTACACATAGATATATATCTTCCACACCTCAGCACACGTATATCCCTGTACAACAGACACTAAAATGTATTATTATAGCAAAAACTAAACCAAAAGCGATGTAATTTACATGATAACTGAATCATTTATGACACGTTGATTTGCTAAGGTTCCATCAGTAACTCTCCATGCTTAGTTAAATTTATTTTAAGTAACAATGTTTATTATAAAAAAATAAGTATATAAAGTGAACAAAATGCTTTTATGCATATGTTTAAGTTGGTCTATTTTGAACTCTCATCCGAAAAATCCATCTCACTCGTCCTCTCGCACTCTGACACTTTCGCAACTCTGCACTTCAAATAGTTCCACATTACGGATTCTAACAAACAATGTAATTTGCACGATAACGATTCATTTATGACACGTTGATTTGCTAAGATTCCACTACTAACTCTCCACACTTCGCTGAATTTATTTTAAGTAACAATGTTTATTGTAAAAATAAAAAATAACCACTATAAGTAGTGTTTTTATAAATTATTGAAGAGACTTGCTACTGCATAAAGGAAACACATAAATGATGAAACTAAAAGTCCATGTCATATACATTTTTTTACACTGAAAAGTTGCAAGATTGGTTTATCTTGTTCATACAAATAAGAGAAAATTGAGTGAAGTGTTTTGATCAAACATTACACCAATACCACAACAAACTTCAATAAAACACAATAATTGCATTATGCACGAGGCACATGCTATTAAACAACAAACATAGAAACTAATTACACCTATCTATGAAATGCATAAATTAATGAATAGACCAAAACCTTCCAAAAATACCCACTATCAATAATTTTGTATAAATTAGTGAACGAACTTGCTATTGCATAAAGGAAGTAGAGAAAAGACGAAACTAAAAGTCCATATTTACAATTTGTATATGAATATATCCAGAGTTTAGAGTTTAGTTGATATAAGTACAGCTTACATTTATCATCACACACAAGAATTTAATGTACCTTAAAATTAAAACCAAACCAAAATCTTTTAAAACTACCCATTATCATTAATTTTCTAGAATTTGCACAGTTAAAATGTAACCTTGAAATCAAAGCCAAACCAAAATATTCTAAAACTACCCATTATCATTATTTTTCTATAAATTATTGAATAAACTTGTTACTAAAATGTACTTTTAGAGCCAAATCCAAACCAAAATCTTCTTAAAAAAACTTGTTATGATTAATTTTGTATAAATTATTGAATAGACCAAAATCTTCCAAAAATACCCATTATCAGTAACTTTGTATAAATTACTGAACATGCTTGGTACTGTACAAAGGAAGCAGAGAAACGATGAAACTAAAAGCCCATATTATATACCATTTTTTACACTGAACCGTTGCAAGACTTGTCTATCTTGTTCATACAAATAAGAAAACTTTGAGCAAAGTGTTTTGATCAAACATTAAACCAATACCACAACAAACTTCAATAAAACACAGTAGTTGCGTTATGCTTGAGGCATACACTATGAAGCCACAAACTTTTTTTTTTTTTGTAAGTGTGAGTATCTATATTACTAAAAAGGATTAATATACAAAAAGAGGAACTCCCTGGTCTGCCAAAAAGGATGTTGCTCCAGGTAGTGTCTAAACCTTATCCCTCCTTGCTAACCCCTTCGTTACTGATTCTATCCGTCGAGCCATTTGTTGACCTGCGTACCCAGCGCAACTCCACCATGTTCATCGTTTGCAGATGCTCCTGAATGTTTTGCAGGGAGTGTGTCAAGTGCCAGTGTCTCTGGAATTTGCCCATTCTGGTGTCATTTTGGAGTCTCTTCACTGTGTTGATTACAAATGTGGAGTTACCTTCCACGATAGTGTTTGTCATCCTTTCACTGCTTAGAATCTCGAGGCTGATCTCTAGGGTTCTGAATTCTGTTGCGTTGTTAGTTGACTTTCCCATACTCCCTGTGTACAACTGGGTTATGTTGTCGTCACTATCCCTAATAACTCCTCCCATTCCTGTCATGCTTGGGTTTCCTTTTGCCGCCCCGTCAAAATTCAACTTGAGGGACCCTGCTGGAGGGGGATTCTAGTTGCGCTCACCTATTTGGAGTTGCGGTGGTTGTCCTATTTGTGTGTTGTTGCGCCCGTCTTTTAGGTGAAAGGCTTCTAGGACTCTAGATTCCCGACCTGTGAGTTGCACTTTCCCATTCTGGCAGTTGCGGCTCTGCACCATTTCTCTTGTCATGGAGATTATTTCTTCTTTGATTTTTCCTTCCAGGAGGCTTTCATTCTTGAAGATGCGTTGATTCCTTTCTTTCCATATTGTCCATATTATCATCCCCGGAATGAGAATCCAACAGAGTTTCACCTCTTCATTTTCGCTATAACTCTCATTCCAGTCGTTGATGGTTGCGCAAATGTTACCTCGGGTCATGTTGGACTGTCGGAAAATACCTGCCACCCAGTCCCAGATCTCGGTTGTGCAGCTACATTCATCGAGGAGATGATTTGTTGTTTCTTCCTTAGCTTGGCAGAGGTGGCACCGTGACGGACCTATGAAGCCCCTTTTCCTTAGGTTTTCCGAGGTTAGAATTCGGTTGTGAAGTACCAACCATTTGAAAATTTTAATTTTTGGCCACTAGGGGTTGCTCCAGAGCTCATTCCATTGTTGCACTGGGTTTTCTTGGTCTTGGTCCATGATGTAGTATCGAGCTTCCTTCAAGTTGAATTCTCCGCCATTTTTCCAGCCCCATCTTAATTGGTCTTCTTCTTCCGAGACTGCAATTTTCCTTTTCCTTAGTTCCTCCTCCACCTCTCTCGCAGTTGTTGCGGTCCGATCTCTAGTTTGGGAATTGAGATTGTCCCATATTCTCCATTTGTTTCGATTTGTTTCTTTTTTCCAATACTGGTGGACTTTGGTTTTGCCTTGCGCGATCATGTCTTGTTGGAGTTCCTTCCTGTCCGAATTTTCCATTTTGGGTTCCTGTTGCCAGGCGTCCTCCCAGAATCTGGTTGTTTTACCATTCCTTACTTCCTAGAAGTTGTGTGTCTGGACCCAAGTTTTGTTGTGCCAGCCTAGGTTCCAGATGGCTGATCCCTCCCTGGTGCCCATAAAACGAATTCGGTCCTGGTCGTTTATGTCTGGGGCATACTTGACCTTCCAAAGGTTTTCCCACGGGGTAGAGGTTTCTTTAACCCATTGCCACTAGAGTTTCACCCCATAGGATTCGTTGGTTACTTGTGGGTCTTGTAGACCCAGTCCTCCTTTGCATTTTGGCTTGCAAACTTTTTCCCAGGCCACCAGGGCCCATTTTTTCTTTATTTTCGCTCCTCTCCATATGAAGTCCCTTTGGATGGTCCTTATTTTTTGTAGTATTCCTTTGGGGGTGGGAAATACGGACATCATATAGGTTGGAATTGCTTGCAGAACCGTCTTGGTCAGTACCAGTCTCCCCGCAAGGTTGAGGGATCTGTATGTCCATTTTTTCACCCTCTCCTGTAGCTTGTTGAGCACTCCTTCCCAAGTTTCCATTTTGTAAGCTTTGTTCATCAAGGGGATGCCCAAGTATTTAGTTGTGAGTGTTTTGCGCTCAAAGCCCAAAATATTTGCTAGGTTGGTGTTGACAAAGTAGATGATTGATTTGGAATGGTTGATCTCGGCTCACAAGGCTTCCCCAAACTCTTTTAAGATTCTTTTGAAAGTTTTTGCTTCCTTGACCGTGCGTATGCCATGGAGTAAGGTGTCATCCACGAACTGTTGGTGTGTGGAAGTAGGGTAGTTTTCGAAAGGTTTGAGGCATGTTATTTCTCCTACTGTTGTTGCACCTTTTATGCGTCGACTGAGACCTTCCATCATCAGGATCAACAGGAAGGGGGATAGCGTGTCTCCTTGTCTGATGCCTGGGGCTCCATTTATCATGAGCGAGTAACTTGTCATTGAGACTAGGCTGATAATTCAGTTGATCTAGTGTTGGGTGAAACCAAAGGCTTTTAGAGTCTTAACCATGTAGTGCCAGCTAATTTTGTCATAGGGTTTTGCTAGGTCAAGTTGTATTATCACCCCCCCTCTCCTCTGGATTTTCAAGGTGTGGATTAGATCATGGGCATGGATGATGTTGTCCATGATTTGTCTTCCTTCCACAGAACCCACATGTTCTTGTGATATCGGTGTGGGTAGGAGGGGTTTCAATCTATTGGATATAACTTTGGAGATTATCTTGTAAACCACATTGCATAAAGCTATGGGTCTGTAGCGGGTCCGGGGTCCTTGCTTCATTTTCTTTGGGGATTAGAGTAATCATTGTGGCATTTAAATCTTTTAGGATGGAGGCCGACTGTCTAGAGTCCTCCACCACCCTATAAACATCGTGTTTGACCACTTCCCAACAGGCTTTGAAGAATTCCACTGTGAAACCATCTGGACTTGGGGCTTTCCCGTTGGGCATCTCTTGGATCACTTGATCAATTTCCTCCTTAGTTATGGGTTTGTTGAGGTTGTTATTCTGTTCCTCGGTGACTAGACGGGGGATGGGCGACGTTATCCTTTGGATGGCCTCCGTTCGGTCTTTGTTGGGTTCCTGGGCTATCCCCTGGAAGTGACTTACCAGGGTATTTTCAATCTCCTTGTGGGATTCTTGCTCGATCCCATCATGATCCTTAATTTTCAGGATTTTGTTGTGGGCTCGTCTGGAAATGGTTGTTCTATGAAAAAACTTGGTGTTCCTCTCTCCTCCTTTAGCCATCTGATTCGAGACTTTTGGCACCATAGAATTTCTTCCTGCTGGCATCGTTTCTCCCATTCCTGGGTCAATTGTATCTCTTCCTTTTTTCAATCCTCTGCTATGCAAAAATCCTGGAGTCTTCTCATTCTATCTTCAATATTTTTCTTCTCTTGGTTTATGTTGCCAAAAATTTCCTTGTTCTACTCCATGAGCTTGTATTTGATGTACTTTAGTTTCTTATAGAGTTTGAACATCCGTGTCCCTTGCTCCTGTTGTTCCTCCCGCCACCACCGCGTGATGTTCTCCTTGAAGGTGGGGTGTTATATCCAGAATTTCTCAAATCTGAATGGTCTATTCTTCGGGGTGGTTGGGAAGTCTGCTTCTAGTTGGACTGGCCATTGATCAGACCCTCCCCAGGGAAGGATGTTGCAATCTAAGGTTAATCGCTACATAATGATGGATTCTGACACCAAGAATCTGTCTGTTTTTTATTTATCTATCTGTTTTTGCAAGTGAAATGTCCATTATTGGTTCTGATTTCCACCATCTCCACTGTTTTTATGAATTTTGAGAAATCTTCTGCATCTCTATCCAATCTTCTGGTGCCTCCTTTTTTCTCTGCAAGTGATGTGATGATATTGAAGTCCCCTGCCAGGATCCAGTGGAGATTGTTGGAGTGGGCTTTTAGGTCTTATAGGTCTAGAAGCATTCTTCTCTTGTCCTCTAACAACTGGGATCCATACACATTAGTGCATATAATCATCTCTGTGTTTCCAATGATTTGCATGTTAACCAAAAGTGTGTGTCTGGTAGCCTCGGTTGCGATTAGGTTCATCACTTGTGAGTTCCACAAGGTGAGGATACCTCCTACCATCTCTTGTCCTTCGACAACCAACATCTTGTACTTGCTCCATTGTTTTTTCTTGATTGTTTCCATTCTGTCTACAATGCATTTTGTCTCTTGGATGAAACAAAGGTTCGGTTGCTCCTTCCTAAGTCTATTTCTAAGAATTCTCTGCTTTCTTGGGTTGTTTAGGCCTCTTATATTCCATGTTATAATATTCATATTAAACATGTTGGGGGAAGTTGGGAAAGAGCTTTTTGATCTTACTTGAGTTTATCAGCAGAGCTCCTAGTTCCTGTAAGGCTACGTTGTTTGATTTCCTGCCTTTTTTCCTTCTCGTCTACTTGGGTGAGAGTTGTGGTTGTTCCTCGCCCGCTTTGATTCCTAGGTGTCCTATCTCCTCGTGTGTGCTCTTCAGCCCTCTGGATTTGGCTTCCTCCCTTAGGAGGAACAAATATTAGATGCGGTCTAGTTGCTCTGTTGGTACATTATCTACGCCCTGCCTTTTCCATTGCTCCAGTATGTTTGGGAGGCGATTGCTTCCCTTTCCACAATGTCTCTGAGATCCGGATCTTCCATTCCTACCTCGCTTGGAGTCATTTATGCGTCTCTGTCTGCCTCCTGCATGGGGGTGGGGGTATCTCTGGTTTTTCCGTCCATAGGAGTTGCGCTACCCCCCTGTCCCATCTCCGTTCTTGGGCTATATGTGTCCTCATTTGTTTCTTTTTCCCTCGCTTCTTTACCTTTTGTCTTTTCCTTTCCTCCTTCCTCCCCTTTGTTGGTTCTGTCCCTTCATTCTAGTTTATTCCTTGCCTTCGGATTGCTCCCTGTTAGGTTTTTACTTTGTTTCTTGTTAGCTATGTTTTTGTGGTTTGGTTTTATAAACCCATCCTCATCCTGTTGCAGTTTGGTGTTTTCCGCTTCTTATTTTTTAATGATTGGACATTCTCTGATTAGGTGTCCATGTTCGTGACATCTTCTGCATCTGAAGGGGATCTACTCATAGTCAATGTTTTGCATCCATTCCTCATCCCTGAATTCTAGGCTGATGGCTTCTAGGAGTGCCCCCGACACATCCATCTCTATGCAGATTTTTGCATAGGATGTGTATCATAAATTAAGACCATTGGTTAATAACCATTAATAATAGTATTAATAACCATTAATATTAATACATTAATAACCCTAAAAATATATTATTAATACATTATTCTTGACATGGTTAATTATTAATATTAATTAATAATTATTGTATAAAATGTATGTATGCATAATATACATACATACTCGTAAAGTGCCCCTTATATAATATAGTTAATTTATGTATATTAATAATAACTACTACCCCTTATATATTAATAATAAATTAAGACCATTGTTAATAACCATTAATAATAGTATTAATAACCATTAATATTAAGATTGATTGATATCACATTAACCCCTAATATTAATAATATAATAAAATATGAACCACTTTTGATTATAATAGTGTATTATTAATAACCCCAATCTTAATAATCCCAATATGAGGGTGGGAGTGGGGGTGAGAGTGAATATTAGAAAAAACATATTAGTGGGGATGTGGGGTAATATTAGATCAAACATAATATGTTTTCTCTAATATTACTCCCAACCTTCATAATCGTAATTAAAATAACCCTAACCCTAGGATTTTCCTTAGTACAAACTCTAATGCACTCACCACATACACTTTTTAATTTCTTTCGGGCATTCAAAATAATCTACATCTCTATTACGCCTTTGTGAATTATGGATTTCAGTAACTGATTGTAAAAATAATAATTTTGATGCAAAAATTGGACGATCTGGAATGAACTTCAAAAATGATAAACCTGATGAAGGCCCCCATTCTGTAGTAGTTTATGTTGTTGTTATTCAAATAAGATATGATTGATATATTATTACAATGATGAGTGTTCTATATATAGGGAACATAAGGTGACCATCCATGAAAGGATGTGTCCCTTAAATAATCAATAACTATTTATTATTATCATTTACTTATTATATACTATATTTAATAATCAATAATTATTATATTATTAATTATTATCTTTACAGAATGTCTTCCCGATGTTGTCCAAACATCTACACTCCCTCTCAACGAGGGAGACATTCTGTAACATGCCACTCTTGTCTTTGAAGTATACAAACTTCACCCTAGTCTCATGACACTTGTCTGTCAATCTTGGGAGACATCTCTCTCCCACCTGAACCGAGAGAAAACTCCTTCTCCTGCTCTCCCTCCGAGCCAATTAACTCTCTCCAAGATTAGGCTCACTTTGGGTCCACATGTAATATCATATAGCATCTTGTGTCTTTATCGGTCCTTGTCAAATCACCATGACTAGGACAAAGACCACACCAGGATCTTTCACCACAAGCACACACCTATGAGTGAATGTCGGCTTGATGCTAAATGACACGTGGAAAGCACTTCAAGAACCTCAAGTCCATATTATTCCTTGTCATGATCAAGGAAGGACTATGTCTAGGCCCATTTATCACAAGTGCACCTTTGTGATAAATGTATCCTATCTCCCTTGGTCCGCAGCCCAATCTAGGAGAAATTATGCCCGATGTTGAAACATCAACACTCCCTCTTAGCTAGGGAGGTATATTTCCATAGTAGTACACAACTACTCTCCAGAGACACGCATTCTTTGCCAGTGGTACACAACCACCATAGTAGCAAAAGATTTGTCACACATGGCACTCCCATGTGGACTTCTAGAGGCTACTCCCTATAGGAACACTTAGGGTCAACTCCCCATAGTGTGAGACATCAAGGTTCAACTCCCTTGACATGTCCTCATGTTCTCTCTGTTAGCGTCAGAAGTCACTCCTGGATTGCAGCAGGAGCAGAGCCCGACGCCCATCAGTTTATGTCACGATTTGTTTATAAAAAGGGGTGATCCAATGGAAGTTAACTCAACACAATATTGTTCTAACTCCGAAACTAGGACAGGCATGCATGGGCAAGTGAGGTCTTAGATAAACTTCAGACAGTGAGTTGTAGTAAGGGTGAATAGGGGGAAGACTTGTATAAGAGAAATGCAAAGGTCTGTTGTAAACATCAGGTTTCTAACAGACTGTAGGAGAAAACATCTAAACGCAAGATCTTCTTACATTCAAACGCAGAAAACCGGAGAATACAACAATGCCACAATAAATCCTTTATCGTAACATAATTGCAATAATTCATGTGAATGAGTGAATCATGAACTCCCTCGGTATGAGATGAAAATTAGATGGGGTAAGAAAACTGTATGTCATTAAACAAGAAATCTTACATACAGATGCATAACCAGAGAACTAGAGTGTCTGTTAAAACTTCACAATCAGGAGCTTCGCTCTACCATCGATGCCTCGAAAAATATCAAAACTAAGTATATATACTCCTAAACATTTGCCCAGTAGAGGCCTCCTAGACTTTCGGGATGAGGCGCCTCTTCAATCAAATCTGGTCTGCACTCCTCTGTCATACGCCACCTTAATTCTACATGGATCACGCCAGGCGGTAGCTGAGCCCTTAAATGTTGAATTAGCGTGCACAGGCTTCCCTGGTGAGTCGAGGACTCGGCATGGCTTATGTGGAAAGAACCAATACAGAGGACCATCTCGGGAAGACTTCCCGCCGGGACATCCATACCTTGTAATTAACGAGTGAGGTGAGGTTTCAACCACCCTCTCTCTTCTTCATTTACTCCGAGCAGGCATCAGGGTTGAGATCAAGTTGAACTAGCACCTGGAGAACACGGTGATCCCTTCTGCAGCTATATCTGGCGTTTCGTCCCTTTGTGTAGCTCTTACTATCGTCTCCAAGCGACTACGAGCTGTGACCTCGTGGCTATATTTAAAGGTGCTTTTGGCGTTTTGGGGTTCGTGGATAGGAAGGAGCAGATCCTTTCTCCTCAAAGTTGCGATGGGCGAAATGTCGAGAAGGTCTAATGGGTGCCACACGCCCCTCTCTGATCTGATGGTCCTAAACTAATTCGGTAATACTGTGGGACCGGGTCTGAGACATCTTCGACGCTTCGCGTCTCGGGGATATGAAAGAGCTGCTCCTTGCGCTTCGAAGTCACGATGGGCGAAAAGGAAAAGAGCCTAATCGTGCACCACGTGTCCCTCCGGGATGAATGACTAAGATCGCTCTCAGCTCTTCGGGACCCATATTGCCAAATGATAAACCTTAGCACCCCTCCTTCAGGCCTGGTCCTTTGTGACCAAGCGTAAAAAACATGGGCCCGACTCTGGGTGCTTTCGGCGCTTCAAGGTTCGAGGTTTCGAGATGTGAGATGATGAGGAACCTTTACCCTTTGAACTCCCGAATGTCGATATGCCGACATGACTAGATCTTGCACCATGCGTCACTGGATCAGACGACCCAGATTTTGTTTTGAAATATAGGTGCTTTCTCTGACGCTATATCTCGGGTAACTTGGTAGCCCCGAGATCCCGGTGACCATC